>APFE031303941.1:0-42186 GCA_000404065.3 Pinus taeda | reverse complement strand
CAATTATTAATTTTATTTTCTATATTGAGTGAGTGTATGAAGTTCGTGAATCTTTTAAATGTATTTATTAAAAAATATCTATATACTTTTTGAAAATATAAAATAAATATGTATTTGAAAAAGACAGGTTAAATGATTTTGAACCCTACCGGCTCACGTGACACGCAACCTAGATCAAAATAATATATTTGTACATTTGATTTCACTAAATTGTGTGAATTTCTTAGTTCACCAAAACATATGTATAATATGAAGACATTAAGAAGATCAAAATTTTGATAACTTATGTGTGTTCTCTGTAAATAGAAAAGCACATGTGTTCTTAAAATGTTTTCTAAATAATTAGAATATTTTGTAACTTGAGGTTAAAAAATGACTACTTCATGGCCAATAACCATATATTTAGACCTTGATAATCAATTCTAGAACTAAAACTACAAATGGGGATGCAACTTATCAAAAAATCCGAGGATGAGGAATATATACGTTATAAAGAAAAACCAAGTACATCATGCCTAGTAAGATTTTCTGTGTCTTGTGGCCATGCAGAGGGCCCACATCATCACATATTATATATAAAGGGAGTCCCTCTCCCATGACTAGCATATGGGAAATATTTCAACCATTGGCACAAGATGGATACATCTTATGTCTTGAACTACATTCTAGGATGAAATTTAGATATGTATGGCTGTAGATTTGCTTTTAGGACTCATCGACCCTATAGAGGGCCTCAAACAACCATAAATCCTTGGTTGGAGTTATATTTGGATTGTAATTAGGATAAAAATGGACTTTCTCTAAGGCATGCATAGGCCATGAGCCACCATACTATATCTTGCAGATGTAAAATTCAGAGAAAATTTTAAGCATGGAAATTTATTAAATTTTATAAATTTTGGTGAATTTGAGTGGTGTCTAATATGAAAACTATAAAATGTTTGTTGATATATTTATAAAAATAACCAAATTTCTAATTATTTTATAGGTAGAGTCCATAAAATTTTGGTGATTTATAGGGTAAAATTATTTTATACTGTAAAATTTGGGCGAATCATTTTTAGAGAAAATAAAAATTGGCAAATCTATTTTTTGGAAAAAACTTGTAAAATTAGCCCACTTGTGAATATTAGCCCCTAAAAGTTTCCAAAAATTTGGTATATGCTTGAAATATTGGTATAATTAAATCACTTTCTCAAATTTTAAATGGGACTCCTTGCATAAATGATTGTTTAAAGATAAAACATAAGAAGTCACTCTCTAATATTTAGTTTTAGGGATCGCGATCCACACAAGTAAAACTAAATCATCATAAGGATCCAATTAAAAAATATTTGGCTTGAAATGTGATATAAGAATTGTTATGGTGATTGATGGTATATGTATGGGACTATTCCCTTGATATATGCTCCAATGATGTAAAAACAAGAATTAGGGATCAAATAATTACTTGTAGAGATGATAGGACATGCATAGGGACACAAACTAGAATGGATTGCTTCAAAAGGGAGTTGTTTGCCTACAAGTTTGAATTAAGAACAATTTTGATGTTTAAAATAACATAGATGGGTCACAGAGGTAGGGAGAACATTTAAGAATGAAAATTAGGGTCTTAGATTGTAAGAGAAAATATTTTTTTGTCTCGAGACATTATTTATATAGATAAACTAGGGACATAGGCCCTACTAGTTTATTCTATCATTCAAAGGCCATACATAGAACTCCAAACCTTCGTAGATTTCACATGAATATGTAATACTTAACTGGAAATGAGTATATGATTGGGAGTTTTACCTTTTTTATAGCAAGGGTGTGTCTTGTGGTATAGACCATGGTTCAATACCAAACTTATTATGATCCACGCACCTTAAAAAAATGATTAGTCAATGAATATATTCTACTTTAAGGGTGGAACCTCCTTTTACATTAAATATAATACAAAACAGGATATGATGATCCTAAGAATAGGTATCTGTAGTGTTTGTGTGCATGTGAGAGACACAGGCTACAATTATAATGAAATGTTACAATAAGAGTTTTTGGCCTCTATAATAATATAACAATAGAAATATAATAACTCAATATTTAGGGGCTTAATAAGGGGTTTTAGGTTTAACATGGTTCTTTTCTAGGGGGCTTAACATTTTCCTTCCCATAAAAAAGTGTTTTCCTCAACACTTGACTAATTGTGGGTGTTTGTGCATGAATAACTCGTATTTGCATGTTTCCTTTTCCTCTTGTAGGTTATTCCATTTAATTAGTTACTGCGTAATTACTCTATTTCTCAATTGCTTAAATCTTGTTTTAAGGATTTCTTCTAGTTCTATTATGATTTCCCCCCTTCATTAATCTTTGTTAAGGTAGTTTTGGAATCTTGTCACCTCATAAATTCTTTATGAAAGAAACGGGAATAATGGTTGTACATGTGAAAATGGAGAAAACATTATTTTGTAAGAAATACTTCCAATCGTCCACAACTCCTTAAAGGGGCCATAATACCTTAGTGTTAATTTATCTAGAAACATACACCATAAACTATCCCCTTTTGTAACCATCATCATTGGTCAAAACAAAGCACTTTGGCTAGGATGAACGATGCCAACCTCTACCATTTCTTGAATCAAATGCTCAATTACTCTCTTCTGTGCATATGGATGAATGTAAGTCCTAATGTTAGTTGGTGCACTTCTAGGAAATCCATTCAGATGTTAAATGTACCTAAGCTAGTATTACAATATGACTTATTTGTTTTTGAACATTTTTCATAATTATTTTTACAAAAAATATAAATCTAATACAATATCTTTAACAAAAATTCATATAATTAAATCACAACTAGATCACAGGAAATAACCCAGTATCTCTGGCACAACATGTAATATGGGTCCAACCTTGATTGTAAATATTGGCCTACAATCTCCCTCTGTAATTGTAATAAGGAACACTAAATTTGGATCATGGCACCTTGCCTCTTAGGAGGGAATCTAGCATAGGTCCTCCACCACCACGCTTTTATTGCACACATCACTCCAAGATGCAACCATGTGATCCCTCATACCTTTCAGCCATTCCCTTCTTGCACCATATCTTCTATGGAAGTACACAAATATATGGAAAGGATGAACCTTCATGATGGTAATGATTATTTTTTCCAAATCTCATGATATAGGAAATATTCAATGTGTCATTGATTTGAATGAAAATAATAAATGGAGAACTTGTGTTAAAACCTTTGTTAAAATCAATGACACACAAGTCAACACTCCACACAAAACACCAAAAAATAGTTTCACCCAACTCCACTAATCTACATCTACATCTACAATAGATTAATCTCACATTTTCCTCATGTGAGCGAGTGAGTTACATAGTTACACCCATACTAGCTTATATACCAAATTATAAAATATTTCATACACACAAAATTATAATTACATATATTAAACATAAATAATTCCACACATATAAATACATCAAGCATTGACATAAAATAGTCACCTCATCTTAACACATAATCAACTAGTTGAGATAATATCTCAAGGAACTATTTTACGTGAACTAAATCACTCAAGTCCAACTAACTAACAATCTCGTAAATAATATAAAAAAATCACATAGAAATTATATATGGTGAAGAATATCAAATATCAAGTATAAGATAAGTAAGACTTAAGATAACTAATGTATGTAGCAAAGCTAATGATAAGTTCAACATCTTCCTAGTTGAGTAAAAAAAATGTACATTTACATTATAAATTTTGTTGACTAAAATACAATACACTTATAAAAGTTATAATTATTTAAATTAAAACTCAACTTGTTACATATTATAAATATTTTTATAAATTTCTTTAAAAAAAAATTCTAAGAGCAAATCATTTTGTAACTTATTATTAAGCACTTCAATTAAAGTTATTTATTGCCATTTATAAGTTGATATTTATAATGTAATCATTATATATATATATATATATAATATAATATATATATATATTGTTAAGTTTATGAATTTTTTTTCTTTTATTTTTTAATTAGGAAAATTTGCATATTTTTCTTTGCCATCAAGGATACTCTAATTAAGACTGTACTTATTATAGCAGAGAGCAATATTCTAAAAAATTTCCTAAATAAGTAAACCTAAACCATGTTTTGAATGGGGAAGACTGCTATATTGATTGACAAATACCTTCAAATATAAAATGTTTATTTTTCAATCTAATCGAATAAAGTAAATCATTTTATTAGTTATTACCTTTATTGTTATTAACTGAAAATATTTATCATACATTTACCCTGCTCATGCCACTGAAGATTTAAAAGCTCAATGAAGATACTTTAAAGATAAAAGGCAACATGATTACATTTGATTGATATTAATTTTTTAAATATAATAATTAATATAAATTAATAATTTATCTTTATACCTAAAATATATTTTAATTAAATATTTAAATATATAATTGATTTAAAGATTGAGCATGAAAAAACACTTTTTTAAATATTTATTTTATTTTTATATTTTATTTATCTTTTACAATATAAAATTTTTATTAATTTATTCTAAATATTTTTAAATTTCTAAATTTTTTAATTCATTACAGAATGTTTTTTAAACAGTTTCAAACAGTTTTTTGAAAGCCGAAATAAAATGTTTAAAACTTTTTTTATATTCATTTTTAAAAATCCTATAAATTATTTCATTGGTAATGAATATTATATCATAATATTGAATAAATAATATCTATCTATATATATAATTATATATATATATATATATTATTTTTATATCTAATTAAAACATATACATAAAGATATTTTTGAAATTAAATTAAAGAGTTAATATTAAAAAAAAGAAAAATATACTTGAACAATGAATTTGACTGATAGAAATATTGTTATTGATTGAAATATTATTTTGTTCTTGTGATAAACCAAACTTGTTGAGTCCAAAGGCATCCGCCAAAAATTTTTCCATGTAATTTTTAGTAATTTAAAAAAAAAACTTTACTTAATACATTATTTACTACTTCATTGTCTTTTAAAAACCCGTACAGTTTATGTGAATATAAGATAATAAAGAAAGGAAAAAAAAACTTACTAATTACACATTGTACATCTAAGAACATGGCCAATGCTGATCTCTACATCCCATATAGAACAAGATAAACGAGAATTCCATCGACAACATCATTCCTCTCGGCCTGTCCCGTATTTATACTTAAAATTAAAATCTTGACTGAGGTATCTTGATATTTATTTTTCGCTCATATTTTAGGAGTATAAATCTATCTTTATTTAAAGAAATATTTATTTTTCGCTCATATTTTAGGAGTATAAATCTATCTTTATTTAAAGAAAAGGGTTAAGGAAAAGGGTTTTGGATGCTTTCTTTTTCTAAACAACACGGGTAAAACTATTTATAAATATTTGCAAAGAGAGACAGAGGATTTTGCAACCCTAGGATGATAAAGCTTTCTAAATTGTTCTGGATTCTGAAGACATTCGGGACAAACAAAATCAGCTGATCTAATGGCACTACATCAATGCAGTTTTATATGGATTAATAGTTTAATGGGGAAGGCACTAAATTTTTCATCCGTAAGAAGCTTGCCACACATTTTCGAAGAAGAAAATTTTGTATCTTGAAACCACAAGAGCTATACAAAAATAAACACATGCAGGGATTCCGCGAGCTTAACTCGATTGGAGATTTTGAAATCCAACATGCATGCAGCAAATCCAATCCAATCCGAATCTGCAATAGATAAGGAGAGAAGTATGCCCCGGTGATTACATGCTACCCGCGGTTTCTACTCTCCATGTGACCGAAAAATCCCCTTCAAATAAAATGCCTTGGCTGACAAAATCTTAATTTAGATAGTCTTGCAGCTGCTTGGCATTCCAGGCATCTTCAAACACTACAAACTGTTGATAGTTTTCAAAGTCGTCTTCCAAGTAGCAGTTTTCACGAAGGGATTCAAGATCCGCGCTCTCTGACAGACCGTACTTCAAGTCCATGGCGGGCATTGGGGGAATGCCGAGCACGTCGTCTGAAGCCTCCAGGAGATAACACAGTTCTTGCTCCGAATCCGAATCTCGGGTTTGGCCTTCAAGGCCACTAGAAATATCGTCGAGCGCCGAATTATCACCAGAGTTGAAGGGCCTAGAAGAAGCGGAAGATCTTGTGGCATTCTCTTCCTTGAGGCTTCTCATGACTCGGTTTACGAGCTCCTCATTGGGAGAACATTCTTCATCGTCATCGTCTGATAAATATTTATGTAATTGCAACAAATGATGAGACGGCTCTGTTTCTGTTTCATCGAGGTGGAAGCGTTTCGGCTCCCCGGCCTCAACGGAGACCGCCTGACGACTGCGTTTTCTGAGCGTCTCAGACATGATTGAGCGTCCAACACAAAACACAACGGTGGTGAAAGAGACTGGAAGAGGATGATAGTTCACTGCAGTGAAGAGCTGGTATTCCTCCTATTACTGGTGAAATCGGTAGCAAAGCGATTACAAGAGCAGCGGTGAGCAGGATTGGCTACATATAGCTAAGTTAAGGCAAGGCAAGGCATACGAAACCTTATACATATAAATAATATGAGGATTTGGAGGCATAGGGAACAGTCTGGCCTGGAATGAGGACTTGAATGATAGTGCTGAAGATTGCAGACGATTTAATTATCGCTGAAAGGTTTGCTTCACTGCAGAGGTATCAATTTTCGCTCTAATTCGCTTCAAGAAGAGGGACAATTTCCACGTCATCACGTCAGTACTAGTTTTATGACCGTTCTTTTAACACTAATTTAACTCGGTAGCCGTACCGGGGCTTTGGATTGAGGTTCAGGAACACGCGTGTAATTATCAACTAAATGAATCGTCAGAAACGCACATGGCATCTTATATTTCGGTAGTCCTTGAATTTCAAATTGTTCAGGCTGTCCGCTCAAAATTTTATGATAATTATTTGTTTTTTATAGCACAGATACATTAATAAATGTCGTTCATATAAACCATAAACTTCAATAAATTTATAAATAATTCTACAAACAAATTACTGCACAACAAAAACCAATATTCACAATTATTTCAGTTATTTAGTCTTAGTGGATGGTCTGTTTGTTGTTAACAATTTGTTATCTGCTGCAAATTTAATTTGCAGTTTCAACCATTTAGCTTTAAAATTTCAGTTTATAATGGGATTTAAAAATTGAATAAAATTAACTCTTTACCACAGATAAGATGGCAAACCATAACGAAGAGGAAAAGAATACTGTTCTGATGGTCAATAAATACATATTAAGGTATGTCTAACTTTGCATTTTCTATGGCATTTAAGTTTTCCGGCTTGTAACACAGTTTTTATGTATTTCAAATTCTTTTTAGCCTGTTCTAAAGAAGGAAGAGATAAATGCGAGAGCAAAAGAAAGCTAAGTTAGATATTTCTGTTATCAAAACCTCATATAATTCTGACTTTTTAGGAATGTTTGCGTTCTGAATTTAAGCTGTTTTACTGTATAATCTATTAATGTCACCGGTTCAATTTTGTCCGAGTGACGCCTTTGTATTAAAAACTACATTAATTTCTTGTAACAGAGGGCGCTATTATTTTGAGAAGTAAAGTTAGATTTAAGGATCCAAATGATTGAACTAAAAATAATAAATTCATTTCATTCTAAATTTACTGTGCGTTTATATTTCAACTTCCTTAGGCGGGAAAGGTATATTTGGAAAGTATGACAGGCACACACAACTTTAGCCGCTTATTGCAGGGCAAGAGTTAATCAGCCTGCCATAGGGCATTAAATGATTCGTTAACTGCATGCCCTTTAACTTTATAACACACTCCATTATTTTTCATTTATCTCGTTATGCGTGGATGTGTTAGCGCTTGCCCTCATCAGCAGGGACTGCGCTGAAACTGGATTCTCGGACCCACAAATTCAAGCTCGAAACAATCCCACCGCTGACAAAATGTCGGGTCAAACACCGAGGGAAGCGCATGGATTCGTTGGGCAGTTTGTCATCACCGCAACAGTATGGACCCATGGGCCATTGGACGCTGTCAGTCATGAGCACCACCATACTTATCGGACCCACCCTATACTTATCGGCCGTGAAGTACGACCAATATGGTAATATGGGTGGGCGAGAATACCGTCCAGGTTTGGGATTTCAAAACAGACCCACCCGGTTTTCGCCTCACTCATCTGCACAGTTTCAATAAAAGGTCTGACACAGTTTTATTAGAAAATCTTGAAGGTTTTAGCAATTTTTTATCTATATTGGACGAGCAAATCACCATGGGGCAAATTTGCCCATCGAATTCCAACCGCAAATTCATAAATATCACCCACGGACACCACCCTTGGTGGCCCGAGTAGACGGTGGCCCGAGTAGACAGTGAGACACAATTTGAGAGACCAGTAAATAGGTGAGAGAATGTGTTTTTATTGGACTGAAATGCTAGTAATTGCTTACCGAGGTGTCAGTTACTACTAGCAATTGTCCCAAAAGGTACAAAGAGAGGCCGATAGGATTATTAAATTGGAATTGTTGAATTTTTCTAGAAGAGATGTTGGTTCAAGCCTAACATATGAGCAATTTGAGCTGGTTAAAGGCTTTCTAATTGTTTTTTATTATGGTAAAATTATATTGATAATTCATTGGTTTTACTTTCAAAAGCTTGAAGGAATTTGAAGAGCAGGTATAGAATTGCTTTATGGAATTTGATCCCAAAATCATTGATTTGTAAATACATACTCAATGAAATGTTGATCGGTTGAAACCCTGCACAAATGTTTGATATAAGCAAATAAGCGGAAAAGGTTGAAAGGCTTAGACCGGGTTGGGACCAGCATAATCCTTACTCCACTCCAAATAAGAGTTGCAGTATACGGATTAGGATACTATATAACAATGTTTTAATTGCCATATGCAAGGCCTTCACAGATTGCCCCATGACAGCATAAAAGGAACTAACAATATAAAAAAAGCGTCCATAACAACAAAGGTAAAAGTGAAACAAACATGCATTCATCCAAAAAAATTGCAGCAGGGAAATAGCCAAATAGTATATATCTTCTTCCATTAATCATAGAATTTAATAATAGTGTGGTGACATTTAAATGGGGGTTATTGTGGTGGGTATTGCTAAATTCTGTCACCACACTATTATTAATGCATGTCACCACACTATTAGTATTGCTAATTGCAATGGGGTTTGTAATTCCGAAATCACACTTAGTATTGCGAATTGCAATGGGTTATATTTCTGAAATTATTGTATAATAGATTTAAAAAAATAATAATAATAAAAATCAAGAATATATAATTTTTATGTTTTATTTAAAAAAATCACGAAAAAAAATCTAAATAGAATGAAATTGATATTTGATTTAAAAACTCTAAAATGTGTGAACACTCCTATGGAGATGACTCGCTGTTAATTAAACTCACATTCGAAATTCAAGGGAGTGTTGAGCTTGACTTCCGCGGGCAACGCCATCCTCGGCTTCTTGACGCCAATTTCGCCTAATTTCTTGGTTTATTTGATACTCTGTCTATTCTTTGACGACATATTTGAAACGAGGGCAATGTCCATCTTCTTGATGCTCGTCGAGATTCTCGGTTCGAATCCAATGGAAAACCAGGGAGCGGGAGTGAGCCTAGAAGTTGTGAGTGGCGTGAAGCTAGGGTGTAGTCTTGTGAGACCTTTTTATACTTTAAAAATTTACAACAATAATAAAACTAAACTGACATATTATTTCGTTTACATTAGGAACACCTCATAAGAGAATTACATAATAAACAGTGACATTAAACTCATCTCGATTCATAGTGATATTTACCAAATCAATGTAAAACCACAATTGCCACAAACTTTCTGTTTTTAGTAATGAACACTTGTAGTTAATGTTTATTTAAACAATGTATAAATATATTTTATTTACTTATCATAAAAGAGTTAATTACATAAATTAGTTATTTTTAAAATTATTATAAATATTTAAAATAATTTTTAAATTATATAAGAATTCAATCCAAAAAAATCTAATTATTTAGATAATATGTATCACAATTAAAACAAATCTCTAACCGATTTCAACATATTAAAAAAAAAATTGCAAACATATGAGAGTTACTTGCATATGAGGCTACCAAAAACAAATTCTAAAAACATAACACATGAGATTTACTTGCGTATGAGACTATGAAAAACACATTAACAGAAAAAGGAAATTCAAAAAACTTCAATTTCCTTTTCTGGTCCCATTGCATCTTCGACGTGAAAGGAAAATATAATAAGTTCAAGTTAAACAATAAAACTCACATATTATTCAGTGTTCTTTGAAGAGATCCAATATAATAAGTTCAAACAATAAAACTGCCATATAGATTCCCAAACAACGTAATCTAATTCCTCCCTAATACACACATATATGATTCTTGGTTATTGTTTTTTTTTTTTTTTTTTAAACTTAGATTCAAACCCATGACCAAAACCATCCAAACATCAGACAACCTTAATCCTAAAACCCATCTCATATAAAGTTGTTGGTTTTTCTTTCTTGACATAGATTCGAACGCATAACCAAGTGAATGAAATTGGGAAAGCGAATGAAATAAATTGGGATGAAAAAAGTAGGCAACATACGTGCACTGGCTCTTGTCAACGCAGTTGCAATTTCTGCAATCGCTCGACATGTCTGCAATAACAATTATCAGAAAAACAGATTACTTACACTTTTGAAGTTCTAAGTTCTCCAATGCTCCCTTGGCTTCTTAGTCTCTGGTCGCCCACCCATATGTATAGTGCAGCCCATGGCCAGGAAAATTTGTCGACGTTCTTTGCCGGCGAGTAACTCACGGGAAATATGGAATCTAGGCCTCGGGAAGCGTGCTGAAGAGTCCTCGAAAGTGACGAAGCCGGCAGGTGGTCACAGTCTTCCTATCTTGGAAATCCGATTTGTGGGATGGGAAGTGCAGAGCATCTTCTGAACTCGAGCAAGCCCAGCGCGCACGTCATGTTTAGGCCCACAAGCTTGACTGGGATGAACCAGGACATGGATCTATATTATTGGTGTGGGTTCACTGTAGATTTTCTATGGCATGCTTACAATAACTTTGAATTGTGTGTGAAAACCTAACCCAAGTCGGTGACTCATGGTTTCGGTCAAGATAGTGATAATGTTTCTAGGTTTAAATAAGCGCGTTGTCAAATGATCCTGGAATTTTAAGAATCCATTGAACCCATACAAAGAAATTGTAGGGGTTGTATGAGCTGTGCATACGCAAGCTCATTAGCTTTTTTAGCTTTTTTTAGCTTTATTTTTTTCGTGCTTTTTTATTTTCTGCATAGAATCTTTTCTCGTGAGCTTTTGTGCTTTTTTCACTTTCTGTGTTTTCTTGATTTTCTATTGTTTCGTTTTTTCTGGTTCAGATCAATGGTTGAAAGTGTCTCGTCTGATCGAACGGATCAGGATAAAAGTGTTGACAAAGAAGTTGATGCATAGGAAAGCCTATCGGCCTAAAAATACTAGTGACCATCTGAATACAACGCTACAAGGAAAATTTCCACTGATATCCTGAGTATTTTTGTTTTCCAAAGTGTCAGGTCGTTTTAAATACGGTCAAAGTCATTAAAATCAAAGCGAAAAAACTTGGCCAGTAAATGCATTGATCCGGGTAAATTTTTAACCGTATGCTTTTGTCATTACCCACATTAATAGATCCAATCATTGATTTGGTCAAAGTAAATGTCAATTTTGGAGTTTTGGCAAGAATGGAATTTTGTTAAACCATATTGTTGCAGTTTAATTATATTATTTTTTCTTTTAAAAATCATGGAAATTTAGGTAAGATTTTGATAAAATTTGGTATGGATTTTTTATAAATTTATTTTAGAGTTGTCAAATTTCAAGCTTTTGGGCGTTCCATAAGTTTTTGATGACGCTGAATCTATTTCCACCATCAACACTGCTACTACGAGATTTCTTGAAATTTTTTTGCCAGTCCAAACAATTTTTAGGCGTGGATAAACAATGGCAACAACTTTTAATTACATTATGATTTAAATTTTTCTTTTGAATTCATAAATGGATTGAACCTCTCTAAAAATTTATGGACATGGGGAATTGTTTAGAGTTCAAAAATTATACTATTAATTCCAACCAATGCCCAATAATAAGCATTTAATTACAAAATATGGCAATAAAACTTATGAAGTATAGAACAATTAAACTATAAAAATAAAATTTGAAGCTTATGCTTGCCATTCCCCATATTAAAAATTCCAACCATGGTCATTCAAAATTAGTTATGGATAATTTAGAAGAAAAAGTTATAGATTTCTTTTATAGGCTATTTTAACTATCAAATGTTTTTATTGTTTTGGTTTTTGGAAATCTTATGATATCATTTCTAGAGTTTTATTAATTCTATTTTTTTTATTTTGTTTTTTTTTATTTTCTCATATATTTTTAGGTTTTTATCCAACTTTTATTATAATTTTTTTTGGTTTTATCTTTTTTTCTTTGTTTTAATAAAAATATGTCCCAATGATACATCACAAAATTGACTCAAAATATCTAGGAAAAGTAATAAACAATTCAATATGGGGAAATGGTGTAGTGTCTATAAAATGATGTGTTAAATGAAAAATAATAATAACAAAACATAATGTTGGGTTAATTAGAAAAATAATAAAACTAAAATATCAATCCAATTTAATTTGTGATATTATATTTTTTAATTTAAAAATTATAAATAGCTTTTTTTGACACAAAAGATTATAATTTGTCTCTCACATTAAAATAAATTTAGATAATAATAATTTATACTTATAACCATTATAGTTAATAAACATATCAAAACTTAATTTAACTCATAGTTATATAACTCTTCTTTTACTTCAATCCTCCCTCCCTCTAAAATTAATACTATGCATATCACATTAAAACTAAACTATATACAAAAAAATAAAATTCAAGGCAGCAGGAGAGGTTATTCCCCGCTCCCCTCAAAGTGAAGAAAAAAAGATTCATTAAACTTGGGAATTGAGATTTCAACCAACAACCAAGTTGGTCTTTTAACATTGTGGAACAGGCTAAACTTAACAATATCAAAAAGAATTTACCATTATCCTAATAAATTATATTGTAGCTCATACTTTGAAATTATAAAAGAAAAATTATAATTGGATTAAAAAGATGGGACGTTTGGAGGTCGTCTTACAAACACCATCATGAACATTCGTTAAAGCCCGTAGCATTCAATCTGTTCTGGCACCCTCGTATATGTGCTAAGGTTGGTGATTGCAATCACACCTAGCTAAATCGTGCTCTGCAAGAGTTTTTGGTGGACATGTGGAGGAAGATCCCTCTCGTTATTAAATTTGGATGGACACTCATAATTAACATTCATTCCTTCTTAGTGCTGGAAAATCTACCGTTTTAATTGAATAGGTCTTATCTTACAGCGCCAATTTGCAGGCCATGGATCTTGATGTCCGGCGTATGCACGCAAGCAAATGCTGCATTGCGAGCACTTTGGAGAATGTTAATTTAGGGCGGGCAACTGAGTGGAGTTATAAAAGGATGATGAGTTGGTATGATATCTCAAGGAAACCGGTTTGGTGGTTATTAGGATAAAGCAAATCGTTCAATTGAGCATCAATCTCCATTCATGGAGAAATGTTACTGACGGGGTCGCGAGCATATTTCACTTTGCTTTTTTAGAAGTTCAATTTGTTGGAAACTATGATGGAGAGATTGCAAGTAGTTGTCGACAAGTTGAACCTTAAGATGGGTTATTCGATTATCTCGTCAAACTCAGAGGTAAATGGGACGAATTTTGAAGAATCTGAGGAGCTCCTGGTGAACAGGATAAAATGCCAGTAGTGTCACAGGAGGCCGATGTCGAGGAAAATGAAGGTTTGAACTCTTATCACTTTCATAATGGACCTGAGCATCTCTTAAATAAAGCAAATCACATAGACATTACATAGGGTGAGTAATATCAAATATTACTTAGAGAGTTTATATATAACTAGTGTATGTAATAAAGTTAATGATAAGTTTAACCTATCAACATTTTAGAATAACAAAAATGTACATTTACATTATATGTTTAAGTTCAAAATTACATCTCAATTTTATACTTAACATTATAAATATTTACATAATTTTTGTTTTTTTAATTCTAACATTTTCAACTAATCATTTTGTAAGTTATTAGCTTAAGCTACTGTCAATTAAAAGAATATTTATCATCCTAATGCACTTTTAACTAAAAATTTACCTTGGCAATAAAAATAAAAATAAAAAACAACAAAGAAACAAACATTTTTAAGTTTGATATTTATAACATAAACAACAAATATAAAATTAATTAAAATATTTTTATTCAAATAAATATTTTTAAAATATATATATATATATATACATTTCAATGGTTTTTTTATTAATTAGAAGAATTGGCATATTTTCTTTGAGGGATTGTCACTAAACTCATAAACCTAAAACAACACTCCCCAGATTTACTAAATAAGTAAACCTAAACCAAGTTTTGAATGAAAGAAAACCCTATTTGATTGACAAATACCTTCAAATATAAAATATCCACTTTTCAACCTAACCCAATGAGTTAAATCATTTTGTAAATTATTACCTCTAATATTTGTAACTAAAAAAATATTTATCATATATATATTTACTCACTAAAGCTCTATCATAAATCTGTTTACTCACTCAAGAACTACCTTAAAACTATAAACGCAACATAGATAGATTTAATATTAATTTTTATTCCACATGAAAAAATATATTTTAATAAAATATTAAAAATTATATTTATATATATATATATATATATATATATATATATGATGATGATGATGATGGTGGTGGTTAATGTCTACTGAGACCAAATTTTGGTCTATCGGATCTAAAGAAACAAATTATTTAGTTTTATTTAAGATTTTATTCCTATGATCAAAAGGCTTAGGGAAAAGTCTCCCGAGTTCACTGTAATTTTGACAACGTAAAAGGCTAGGAAGGTCAGTATTGCAACAAAGATTTTGAAATTGAAATCTAATGTGATTGTACATGGGGCACCTTAAGAGGAAGTGAATTTCTTCCTCGTTGTTCGTATTCTCACAGAGATGGCAAAACTTTTCCATCCATGGTGTTTTAGAAACTACCCAACGACCCGTTTCACTATAGAGCTCATGAGAGATTGTTTTAATCTTGGCTATATTAATTTTTTTCTTTGAGCTAGTTAAAACAGAGAGATACTTTTGATCTTCTAGGGTGGGGTTGATGACCTCCTTATAATATCTTAATTTTCTTTTAGCTGTTAAATCTTTCTCACGCCACATTTTTTCTTTGAATTTAGTAGTAACAATATTTTTAATGTTATTAATGTTTTGCAATGCAACATTCTCGTCGATCTCCAAATAGTTTAACCAGGCCTTGGTGTCTTTATACCAATCTTGTTTGAGCTTTAGGTGGTTTTGGCTAGAATTTAAAGCTAGCTTAGAAAGCCTACAGTCTCCTATGTTATTGAGTTTGTGCTTGTACAACAGAAGCCTAGTCATAGCTAGGCTCTCGCTAGGGGAAAGACCCACTTCTATAAGGAGAATATGATAGGGTGTGCTTCTTTTAATTTTGAGGTTATACATTATAAAATGCTTCTAGATTTTCTCAATCTTTCTCTAGGATCCTCTAGAGATGCTACAACCCCAAACCTCACATCCATATAAGATAACCGGAGTGACTTAAGTTTCAAAGAGGAACTTCTTTCTATCTCACATTACGAGGTTTTAGGTTTTACAATTATTTTCAAGACCAAAATAAGCTTTCCATCCCCCGTTAATCATTTTCTCAAAGCTATAGTTCTAGTTGAGCTTGTGATGAATATCAATTCCTAGGTAATTGCAGGAAGACACTTCCTCCAAGTTACTATTTCCATACAAAATTAGTGTGAGTGTCCTTCTTGGATTTGATAATCATAACTTTTGTTTTTTCAGTGTTAACAATCATACCCATGGTAAAGCAAAAATTCTTAAGAAGTATAAGTTGGTTATCAAGATCAGATGGACACCTTGCAAGAAGAAAAATATTGTCAGCGTACAGAAGAAGGATGATGACTATCCTAGCTAATATCGTGCCAACACATCTTTCTTCCTCTAAACAACCTTCTAACTTGTTGATGTAAATGTCAAATAGGGTAGGGGAGAGGGGGCAACCTTTTTTAACTCCAATATCACACTTAATATCTTTTGACCACCCCTCATTGCTCTTTAACTTGGCAATTACATTTTTGTATAATCTTATAGTGGCAACTCTCAATTCAAAAATAACCTTTAGCTCCTCTAATATGTTCCAATTATTTCTAGGAAGCGTATCGAATGCCTTTCTAAAGTCCAGAAAGCAACAAAAGAGATTTGATTTATCATTGCAACATTCATCCACAATGATCATAAGCGTAACGAGGTGCTATTTTGTTGAGTGCTACTTTCTAAAACCCGCTTTGCCTTTAGCTCGCTTACCTTCACTTTCAAGCCATATGCTCAACTTCATTTCCAAAATAATACCATATAACTTGGCTAGGAGAGGGTTGATCATAATTATCCGATAATTAGAGGGGTTATTTGTATCCCCACTTTTAAAAATAAGGACAATGAGGCTTTGAGTCCATGGTTTAGGGAACCCTTGCTTGACCACTTGATTGAAAAGCTTGTGAATGTGGGGGATGAGGACATGACCTCCAATTTTTAAGATTTCCCCTTGGTAACCTTCAATGTCCTTAGCTTTCCCATTAACCAAACGATTAACCCCAAAATCAATGTCTTCTAATGAGAAAACTTCTTTCGTTGTGAGCAGGGTTTCAAAGTTATCCATGACATTTGGAGATTCATAATTCTTCTTAAGATATGAATTCCATTCGTGTAAAGCAATTTTATTATTATCTTTTGTTTTCCGAGGAATTTTATTATTATCTTTAGTTTTCCTAGTTAGAATATGCCTCTAGAACTTCTTAGGAGCTACCTTAGAGAGGTGTAAGAGATTCTCTTGTCTTTTACAAATATACTATATTCTTTTTCCTTTTAGTTAGGACTTTGTATATTTTTATCTTGCCAATTTTAAGAGATTCATTAACAACTTCCTTAATTGCTCTCCTTGCACTTTTACAATCTTTGTCCTACCATGGGTTGGTTTTGCTATTTATTTTATTACTTGAAACTTGTACTGAGAACTTGTTAATAGAATATGAGAGGATTATAGTAAAATTAGGATTGAGATCTTCTATGTTGTCTATACTAGATAAAAGAAGCAAATTAGTTATTAATTCAGTTAAAAATGGATTTTTTTTATTTCTATCAAAGGTTAACTTCTTTTGGCTATAAGGATTATCTTCTATGGGATCTCTATTTATGAAAAAAATGAGAGTTATAAATAAAGGCCTATGATTAGAGTCAGGCTCGTGGTTGTTTAAGATGTCAAAATTTGTTATTTCATTGTATAGAGGGAGATCGGAGATAACATAGTCTACCACACTGCTACCAAGCCCATGGATGCAGTTCATCTAGCTAGAATTGGGTCACTTCTTTAAACCGTTGCAAATTATGAGATCTTGAGCACTACAAAGCTTGACTAGCCCCGCCTAAACAAATTCTCCACAAGGTCTTCAGAGTTCCTTTTGTACTGGATAACCAAAGGAAGGTCTTCGTTTAACCAAATAGGATTAGGTTTGGAATGATTGCTTAGAAGAATAACTTGGTTCCTTGAAGTTCGAGCATTAAAGTCACCCATTAAAAAAATATTGCTTTCATTCCCTAGGCTAGAAATATCATTCTCTAAACCATTGTAAGGACTATTTTTATCTAGACTCATTTTCTTATAGAAGTTAGAATTGATGGGGGAAAATAATAGATTGCTATATAGTTCTTTTTATCATAAATGTCAGTAATTTCTATCCAGTTATATTGGTTGTAAGAGTCGTTTTTATAAATCCTAGCATGGGGAGCGATGTTCTTCTTAATGTAACAAGCTATACCCCCAATGCCTCTATGGGAGGATCGCTTATTCCAGGTAGACCATAATGCAAAACCATCTATGTTAAGGACTTTAGATTCTTCATGCTCCCAAGTTTCAATAAGCAAAATAATATCAACAACATTCGAGATCCAACTTAGCTTGGGGCTTTTGTTCTATGGAAAGCCCCAACAGTTCCAAGAAAGAATCCGGAGCATGTTGATTTGCTATTTATTATTATATTTTTGGTTTTTATTTCGAATAATGGCTTTTCTATTTCTCATTATTGCCCATTTTCCTTCCTTCCTAGCTTCTTTTACCTTTTGAGCCTCCTTTCTCAATTCTACTTGATCTTCTCGAATGAGATCTTCATTTTTAAATATTCTCGTTCCTTTTAGGCTTGAGGTTTTACTAAGTATGTCATATTTATGGTCAGTAGAGCTTGCCTTTATTTGGATCAACCTTCTTTTATTCTCAGTTAGTTTCCCCAACCTTGTTGCTTCTGTGACTTACGTTTCAATTTGTAATCTATTATGTAATGTTGTCTAGACTATGGCTAAAGTATCCTCATCTACATCCTCTTTCAAACCGAAGATTATAGGGTTCAAGGCCCTTTTGTTACACTTATGGTCTAATTCTATCAATTCTTTCATTTCATTTTTAATTGGTTTGATATCTAATTTACCTGCCACACTATTTAGGGTGAGGAGGCTATTAACTTTTTCTTCTAGCTTTTTAATCATGTCTTTCATTTTAAGACTCTAAAGTGTCAACATCTACTCGCTGGGATGTTTGGTTCATATCTTGGTTTTGTTTTTCTATAACCTGCATCCTAGTCTCCATTGCCTCCATCTTATTCTCCAATAGTTCTATTTTATTTTCTATTTATTTTTGGATCTTGTCTTCAAGAGATGTAAATTTATTTTCCAGTATGGATGCTAACTCTGTTTGTAGTTTGGCTTCTATTTCTTCTCTACATTTCTTTAAAGACTCTATATACTCATAGCGGCTCTGTAGAGTAACTGTGCTAGGTCTACCTTTGATAATATTTGGTAATTGTGTTGAGTTATTCATACTTGAAAATATATGAGCAAATATGTATTAGAAAAATATAAGGAACGTGTGCCCCTGGTATCAGCATGTCAGAGCGTAGACGCACGTGTTCCAAATTGTTTTTCTGTTACCGCAGAGAGATCGTGAATTATTATCACAGAGAGATCGTAAACTATGACCACAAATTATTACCGCAGAGAGATCGTAAATTATTACCATAAAGAGATCGTAAATACATCACCCTAAATTATTACCACAGAGATCATAAATACATCATCCCAAATTTTTACCATAGAGAAATCGTAAATATATCATCCTAAATTATTATCACAGAGAAATGGTATAGAAACACACTTTTTAAATCATTTATTTTATTTTTTATATTAGGATTTTTCTTTCTTCATCATAGAATGTTTAGGAACATGCTTGTAATTATCAAGTAAATAGACCGTCAGAAACGCACAATTTCAGTAAGCTTTGGAATTTCAAATTGTTCCGGCGGTCAGGCCACAATTCGATGATGATTATTTGTTTGTAATATTTACCATTTTAAACATTATATAAATTCAGAAATATTAATTTTTTAAGGTTTTGGGAAATCTGGTTGAAAATGAAATATATGAAATAAACAAAACATAATTAAAATCTGTAAATAAATTCTTCTAATTGATAAACATGGTTTTGTAATTAATATTTAAGTTATTTGATTGGATCAAATTTAAGTAATTGAATATTTATAAATAAAAGAAAATGAAATTTCTGCGTTCAATTTTTTAAGATTGAAATATTCTTAATAATAGAATTTCTAATTTCCGTTATATAATATATAGAAAATTACATATTATATCTGCTGCATATGCCTTTAAAAAAAACTGGTCGTATCCACCCTTACCCGTCAGTGTAATGTGATAACATATTCTGAATGTTCATAGAATATAAAAGAACAGACGTAATATAAACAGTATATAGATCTGTTAGGCAAAAATATAATTCAGTAATTTCTGTCAATGGATGCTAAAAAAAGGCTGGTCTTTTCCACCCTTACCCGTCAGTGTAATGTGATAACATATCCTAAATGTTCACAGAATATTAAAAAAAACACAGACTTAACATAAACAGTGTATAGGTCTGTTATGCAAAAATATAAAGCAGTAATGTCTGTCAATGGATGCTGTGGATCATGCTGTCTCTTCTCCTAATCCCCGCGATTGAAATACATACGACTATTGGGGAATAATTATTCCCCAGTTTTAAGAACAGAAATATATTATTCGGGACGTGAAATTCGAGGAAACGTCAAATTCCAGGGTTTCAAATTATGGATGTTGGATGACGTTGATGTTGGATAAATGGAAAATTGGTTTAAGTTATGATTATTGTTCAAATTTGATTAAGGGGAAAATATTACGTGGCAATTTTGATTATAGAATTTTGTTTAAATAATAAAATAATAAAAGAGTCGTCTGTAAATCCCTTTCATTCTATATTTACTGTACGTTTATATTGTAACTTCCCTTCCGATTTTGACTTTTGACTTTGTGTTCTACGTACCTGTCTTGTGTATTAATAAATTCAAATTTGTAAAGTGTTATGTTATGTGAGTTCGTTATATAATTGAATCTGCAGCGAAAGAAAGATATATTTGGAAAGTATGGCAGGCATACACAAGCCTAGCCGGACATTGCAGTGGAAAGTATGGCAAATCTTATTTCCACCTCCATAGCAAAGTTAATGCTATGGAGGTACCTCTGTCAGAGGCCGGCGACAGCATGGAAGTTACCTTTCCGGCCGCCCAGCCACCTTACAGTTCTCGTCAAATCACAATTGAAGTACATACATTCAATGTCGCATTCATGATTCGGCTCCCGCGTTTCCATCATTCAATGTGACACACATAATTCAATGTCACCTCCCCGTATAGCATTTCAAAATTGGATTTCAAATCCGATTGAAATTTTTGAATTCAAACTGGTATTCCCGCCCAACGTTTTTTTAAAATGAATAGAAATGGTGTAATTGAAATTTTTGAATTCAAACTGGCATTCCCGGCCAACGTTTTTTAAAAATGAATAGAAATTGTGTAATTGGCGTTTTGTTTCGATACGACTATGAAAAACTGAAGCTGAAGGATTAGCCTCGCAGTCCTCAACAACAAAGATAAATTTCCCAACCATGGCATGCTCGCTCCCATCGTTTATCACAACACTGTTGACAACGTTCCATTCTCTTAAACGAGAATCAAATCCATGTCCTTTAAGCGGGATGCCACAGGTTTTTATTTCATGTGAGTATAAGATCTGTACAGCTTTCACAAAAGGAAAAATGGAGTTGATTGAGTTCACAAAATTATTTTATGTTGATTTTGTAGTTTTTCGATTATTTGATTTTTTTTTGTTTCTTTGTATGATGTTGGCTTGAATCAATGGCATCACAAGCGGCTGAGGAAATCGATGGAGATGGCTTGCGTCAAATCCCAGAAATTATCGGAAGTATCATGCCAATTATGTTAGCATTGTTAAGGTAGTGGATTGGTGGGATACACGATCCTAAAACCTGGGGGATCGACCGGGTGCTAAACCTGGGCACATAGGCTAGCATGAAATTTCTTTTGTGGGTGGCATTCCGCCTCAATAAAAAGATCACTAAGAGATTTTACAGTTTCAAAAGGAGAATTTTAGATAAGGGTTGATGCACCATTTTCTTATTTCGAGAACATGCGCCTTATAAATTTAAAGGTTACACTATGCTCTCATTAGTTTTGCATCCTATGTTGTTATATATTTAAAGGTGACACCTATTAACAGCCATAGTGCATCAAAATTGGCTCTTTATGATAAAAACCGCTCCCCATTTGCCATTCCTGCATCTAAATTAATGAGACCATAAAGACCAATCTGGATGGGAAAGAAATCATTGTTCTTTCTGATAAAGACCCCTCCCATTTATCATGGACGAACCTGGCTGTGGACATTGTCATGAAGGTAGGGGCTCTCGCACGCTTTGCTTACATATGCGATAAAGACGTAGTAACAATCGTTGCAGATATGGTGAGTGAATTACATGAGCCTTAAATCGCAATTCAATTATGCAAGCAACTGGAAATTTTACAGACAAATCCCAAGTTGGGAAGCACATGGGAGCCGGGGCTAGAAATGTTATCATTACAGCACCCAACAGGGGCATATATATCCCCACATATGTTGTGCGAGTCAATGAGTGTGATTACTCTCACGGCGATCACTACATCATTAGGTGTAAGACCATCATTTTATTCATCCATCAGAATCATGTCAGTCACATTTTTACTTCCATTAATCTTTATAATGCAAAATTTGTGACCATTGAGTTTTACCAGCGAAAAGCGGAAAAAGATTTACATAGCCAATTTGAGAGCATAGGTGTCACCTATACTGTTATATATATATATACACGATTACCATTCAGGGACCGAAAAAGATCACTAAAAGCTTCGACAACGTAAAAAACATCATCCCAATGTATACCTACAGCTGTTAAACTATCAGCACCATTGAGTGAACTCGTAGTCTAAATTAAGAAGGGTGACTCGACTACTTATTTATGCACCCAATTTTAAATAACTAAACTTTGTTTGAACACAGGTTTTCTCATTATCACACGATGAGTTGCGGGATGATGGATTATTAGAGAGGTTTTCACGTGATGCTATGTATTTACACTCTTTTAAAGTGTAAATAATTTTCCTTGTTTAAGAGTTGTTTTAGATTTTTTTTTGCCATCCATAGTAAAATTTTGGATTATCTTAAAAATTGTTTTAGAATTTTTGTTATTAATAGTAGAATTATGAATTATTTTAGAAGTTTTTTTATGGCTGAATTTAAATTGCTGATAAATTATATAAATTTTTTTAGTAATTTTAAAATCCTTTTTCACTTCTACTCTAATTTGGTTGGTAATAAATTTAATTTTTTTTTTAATTGATTAAATAGCTGAAGCTCAATTTAGATTTTTTTTTAATTGATTAAATAGTTGATGTCAATTTAGAATTCTTAGAAGTTGGAATTTTTAAAATATACTATTTTGATATTTTGTTTTTTTTTTAATAAAATTAAGTTAATATTTGTCTTTTATTTTAAATTTAAAGTTTGAATTTTTAAAATACGTTGTGTGATAAAAGGAAACTATATAAGATATAGTAGTGAAATAATAAAAAATGTTAGTTTATTTAAGAAAATTGGTCCATTAATGAAGTTTTACTTTTTATTTATAACATGATTTAAAGTTTTTGGAATGAGATTTGAATTTAATATAAGTTAATTTTTTAATATTTAATTATTGATATTAAGTTGGCATAGATTCATCTCGTTTTGAATCTACCAATTATCCAAAGCCATCAAATTTTTCAAGATGCAATTTTTTTATTTGTAAAACTTGAGAAAATGTTTGCACTTCTAGAGATTTTAATAAAAAATTTTAACTATGAGAATTTTTTATTCTCACCTGTTTTCTATAATATAGACATAGTTGACATTAAACTATTTTATTTATCATTCACATTTTCCACATTAAAATGTTAAAATCCCTCTCTCTCAATCAGCTTTCTTTATATATCCACACATTGAATTACCTTTTTTATTAATATTTTTTTACTAAAAAAAAATTATTTATGCTTTTTCTATGAATTATTTTATTGTAATATTTTTTTTAATTATATCTATTACAAATTTAACGAATTACAAATCTCCCTCATACTTTGGATTAGAAAGCACCTATTAATGGAATAAGATTGTTTTCTCTCACTATATATATGGTTGATGTTAAAATTGTTTACTGGACATGCATATTGAAATATTTCGTTTATAACTTATATTTTTTTCTTTGTTATTAATATTTTTTAAATGTTATTTATGAACTCCAAATTAGAAATTTGATAAATTACACCTCCCTAAAAATTAAAAGTGAAATATAAGAAAATATTTAATTTAAATTGTATTATTTAATATGCACATTAAAATATTTTACTTATGGATAGTTTTGTTTTAAATGTTACATGTAAACATAATATAACATAAATTACACATCATATAATATCAATAGTATTTTTGTCCACTCCTTCACACTAAAAACTAAATTGTTATTTTTTTGTTTTTATTTTCAATTACTTTATCTCTATATAAAGTTGATATAAAATTAAAGAAGGAATTGAATTACTTTATTTATGGCTAACGTTATTTTATTTTATTGTTATTATTTTTATTTGTTAATGCAAATATTATTTTATTATAAAATGTAATATTATGTGACAACATCTCCATACTAGACTAGAAAGCATTTATTGACACAAAGATTTTAGTTAATATAGTTTAATGAATAATTCATTTTTAATCCAATGTGAATAAATTTTAAAAATATATGGCAACTAGCTAATTTATAAAATTTATAGAATAATATAAACGAACCAAATTGATATAAGTTTTTATTTGCATTTATTGATTTATTAATTTTAAAAGAGATAATATTTTTAAATTGAAAATGTTCCTGTATAAATACTCATAAAGTAATTATTAATTTTAAGAATAATAAAATTATTTAATATGAAATTACTCCTAACATAAAATTTATATAACATCGTTATTGTATTGTGTTTTTTTATTAATTTTTAAAAATATTTTTATAATGTTGTATATGTGTAGAATAGATGGTGAGAGGGTGTTTTGTTAAGCCACATCATAGTAAAAAAATATCATGGGTATTATTATTAAAAAGTACATATTATTATAAATAAAACTATAGGACTAGTTAGCATAAATATTTTTGGAACTTCATGTGTCCGACAAAGATTAAATAGGATGCACTAAACCAATGATTAATTAGTGAATGATACTATTGTTAGACAATCATATGTATGTATGATAAAAAAATGTGCATGGTCATTTCTTTTTTGATATGTTCATGACTCCGAATTTTGAACAAGCTTACATCCACCTTTACTCTATCAATGCCACTCCTCTTTTGGCTTCAAACATCACACATGGTTGATGGAATTGGTGGAAAATTAACATATGCACTGATTGAGGTGGGCTGTTAACTCCCTCACCTTTACCCTATCAATGCCACTCCGCTTTTGGCTTCAACAGTCACACATGGTTGAGGGAATTGGTGGAAAATTAACATATGGAGTGATTGAGGTGCATGGTTGAGGGAATTGGTGGAAAATTAACATATGGAGTGATTGAGAAAGGTTGTGAACTCCCTCAACGCTAGTGTTAGAATGCCATGTTAAGCATTTTGTTAGTAGGAATTTTGGAAGCACTATTATAAACCAAACATGTCTATTTAATTAATTATCATCACCAAGATTTTAGTATTTTCATTAAAATAATATAATTTTGACCACCCTATAAATGATCTTAGTTTTAAAAAATGTAAATATTTAAAACTTGTGTAAAAATAAGTTAGAATTTCATTCCTACTTTGAACACCAAATATATCTCTATTTAACACCTTTGTAATATAATTTTTACATTCCTCTATTTAACATTATTCGAGTGCACTTACTTAATCATTCATATCCTCTAAATTAATTAACACACTATACCAATTCTCTACATTATCATTTCTTATTAGTACTTTATTAATACATTATGTTAAACATATATTAACTTTATTAATGCATCATATTAATTCTATTAATACATTATATTTCTTTTAAAATATTAACTTTTATTAATACTTTATTTAATACATTATATTTCATTATAAAGCTAAAACCCTAATCCTAAAATTACTTGTATATATAGTCGTTTATATTTTTATATCACATTACATTTTATTTGAATATTAAAATAACTCAAAATATTTTATTATCTTATTTCTTCTATATTTTTAGGATTTTATTCATGGCAGCTCCTTACCATTCTTCTTTATATATATCACTTTCATAAGATCAAACTCTCACATATTTAATTAATTCTTCTCATTCTTCTCTATATATATATCATTTTCATAAGATCAAACTTGATGCAGGAGCATCTAGCTCACCATGACCGGGTGAAGTCTCTGCTAGGTCAAAGGAAGTTGAATTTACTTTTATTTAGTCTTTCTGTTGGTTGACAGGAGAGTAGGTAGGATTTCGATTATTTTATTTTATTTTATGTTAGTTAAGGGTAGTTGAACAATTATAGTCATAGGTTGATTTGTTGTTAACAAACTGTGATTATCCTTTTATTTTAAAGGAAAAAAAGACAAATGTGGTTGAACAGGAAATCTTGTCATAAAATAAACGAATGTCTAATAACAAGTAACTGTAAGAGTCTGTAACTGAAAAAAAAAAAGGCAACTGTACAGTTTTATTAACTGGAACAGGGAACCTATAAATGTAACAGGACAAACCAGAGAGGGGGTTCCATTCAATACCTCTCACACACAAATAAAAGTAACAACAGAGAGTTCAAAAGTCCTGTCCATCTGTATGCTTACTGTAATTCTATGTTTTCTATTTAACCATTATACGAATACACAACTAACTATGTACAACTTCTAGTAAACAAACATTGCATTGCATTCCGGATAAGTGACAACCAGTGAATACAACAAGACCAAAGAGCAAATATGAATATAAGGGTTCGTAATTTATTAAAGCAAACAGCGGAAGTGAATCAAAGTTTTGCACCGGCCAAACACCTACAGGCCGAGCGACAGTTTCCACATTGTATCTCATACGACAACCAAGTAAAATTACAAGCCAAACCACAAAGTCGTGTAATATAAAATTATACATTGACTTCAAATATATTGAAAGCGTATGACAACAGTTCCAGCCACGAAACTCCAAGAAAAACAAACAACATACATTGACTAGGTAATTCGAAACAGAACCAATCCTATTATATTTTCTTGGAAGAATCTTTGCCAAACGTTGCACAGTCTTGTATATTAAATTATTACAACAGAATTGTAAAGTCGAAAATCATTCACGCTCAAACCCTGAGCCACAAACCCTGGGTAAGGGTTTCAGTCATAACATTTATACACAGTACAGACACACAGACTTTGAACAGAGAACCCAAGATGAGGGCTTAGAAAGGAGCCGCAACCACAAACATAAAATTTATGTCTAAATACGATGGAAACCCAAATTCCGATAGCCAAAGTATTGCTCATAGCAAGCATTTGATAAACCCTTTTCATTTGAATAACAGAGATTAAAAGACCAGGACGATAGACTACCGGAAGTCAGAAGAGGTAAAGCCTACTAGGCAAAAACTGAGGCATGTGACACCAAACCCTCCAACAACAAACCCCACCTCCTGCATAGCATGAATAAGCAGTTGTTAGTAATATATTGAAATAGTAGTGTAAATAAAGAGTTGGGACGAAGAGTCAAGTCGTTAAGATTGCTAGCAGATACCTGAGGGTTCGCAAAGAGGTCGAGACTAGTATCCCAGTGACAACGCTAACAAACTGAGGAGAACAAGGAACAGTCTAGGTCAGGAACTATGGAAGGAAGTCCATGGATTGATGATAGAGAAGGTTAGATTACCTGTATGTGCCGGAGTCCGGAGAGAGCCAATGATATGAGCCTGAAAGTAAATAGAAATCGTGTTGCCAAAACTAGACGAGGAACATCAGCGCATGAACCAACATATAGTGGTCTGAGAGACCACAGCAGAAGGAAACCAAACACAACAACAACCTTACACGGCAGAATGAAATCAAACACAACAGAGAACTTACCCTGGCCATTACAAGACGAGTCACAACCAGCTACGAACCAAGGAACTAGGACAAATACAGTTACAGCAGTGAGTAACCAGGAGCATAACCAAGACCTGCAGCATTGCTGCCCATAGACCTTCGCGGAGCATTACAGAGGAAACCCTCAACGGGAAAATAACAAAAGACCAGGGAAACCATCGAACAAGGGGATAACCAAATAACTGAGCGGGAGACACAAATCTCAAGGCGAGTACCCTTCATTAAACACATCATTGAATGCTCAACAACCGAAATACAAAAATGTCTTATTACATTTTATCCGCGTATTATCATTCCGTATGATTAAATCAACCAAACAGACATTGGAAATCATTCCCTTTACGACAAGTGTGTAAAGAGTTGGGCTAGACCCATCAAAGTGGTATCAAAGAAGGCTAAATTGATTGAAGATATGGAAAGAGGAAGGTTAGGTCGTGGTAGAGGTGCTCGAAGGTGGTCTAGGATCAAAATTTTGGTCAATCCATCTCCTCCTTCAAGGAAAACGAATTCTCTCATAGAAATCTACACAGTTTATCGAAGGATCAAACCTTGGATCTAGCCGTTTGCTTAAGGAACCTAATTGTTTTCACTTGGAGGCTTGCCTCCCTCATTTTTCTATAAATTGAGCCCTTGTCTTCTCATTTTAGCACTAGTGGGTTTTTGGTTGAACCCCTAGCCTTCATTTTCATTGTATTATCCAATCCCATTTGGATCTAACAATATGTTTTTCGAGGTGTGTAGAAATCATTTTTTTGAGTTAGATCTTCAGCATTTGGGGATGTTTTCAGTTGAACCAACCAACTCTCATGCATAGAAGTGAAAGAATCCAAATTAATATCTTTGAAAGGCTTATGAAAAATGGGCTTCCTATAGAAATATTATAAAATAATAGTGGAAATAATAAAATAAGATTAGATTAACTCATCTAGTTTTGGAGTGAAAAACCAAAAAACTAGTTTTTCAACTCCTATTGTCAACTTATCTCTATATGATTTTCCTCAAATTTCGACCAGGAGCACTCGTTGAATGCATAATTTCATTGTGCATCTAAAGAGTACTCGTGTTGCATACTTTTGATGGACCCTACTACACAAAAAAAATGTGAAATACATGAAAACACATTATTGCAATCATGTGTTTCATGTATTTCACATTTTTTGTGTAGTAGGGTCTGTTAGAGTCGGTCTATTCAGCTCTTCGTCAGAGATCAAAACCTCTTTTATTGCATTTCATCTTAGGTGTCTCATTCATCTCGATCATCTGCATTCCATTAGGAGCATCGATCTTTTGACGGAAGGTTCTTGTCTCCATACTTCCCTCATGTCATGTACCTGCTGGTTCGTGTCTGATCATCAAAGTTCATCAAATCAATTTTACAATCATTATGGATGGTCTTTTGGTCACCCAAGAGTCATGTCAGTCATTAGGTGTAGAGTTTCGCAAATTTTGTCTTCAAAGTGTCCAATAATGCCACCAGGCCAGAGGGAGGTTCTAAACAAGTTTTTATTTCAAAAAATTTCATCATCATATTGTTGAACTATGACTTTTCTTCAAAACTCTGTTTTGAAGAAAAATCGACATTTCGTCCTTTGTAATAAATTGCCATGTAAATTTCAAAATTTCAGTTCTTTGATATTTCAGATGCAACCCTGGTCATCCTTGGATATTTCAGTTCTATGTTTTAGCTCTTTTTCGGGTATTTTTTTGGGTCATTTGAGATTGATTTATCAAAAACTTGTTAAATTGTAAATTTACTTTGTGTAATCTATGTAATCCTAGTGCTCAAAGGGATTTTCAAAGAGTTGAATCCATTTATACATTCAAAAATGCAATTTAAACCATGAAAAATTATATATATGATGATGATGATGACCACTGAAATCTATCAAATCTTCAGAAAAGAGATATGATGATATGCGGAAGAGATGCGCATATGCGCATATCTTCCGTATATGCACAGTTTCCGTATATGCGCAATTCCTGTATACGGAAATTGGGCATATACGGAAGAGATGCGCATATACGGAAGACATACGCATGTCTTCCGTATATGCGCAGATTCCATATACAGAAAATGTGCATATACGGAAGATATGCGCATATGCACAATTTCCGTATATGCTCAATTTCTGTATATGCCCAATTTCCGTATACAGGAATTGCGCATATACGGAAACTGTGCATATACAGAAGATGTGAGCATATACGGAAATTGGGCGTATACGGAAGATATGCGCATGTCTTCCGTGTATACAGAAGATGCACTTTTTAGCCCAAAAAGTGGGAACTAAAGTCTAGAGCGCACCTTTTAGCCCAAAAAGTGCAATCTCACTTGAAAACAGGTTAGTACTTGTGATTTTTGGGTTTCTGGTTTTTTTCCGTATATGCCCAGTTTCCGTATATGCGCACATCTTCCGTATATGCCCAGTTTCTGTATATGCGCACATCTTCCATATATGCACAGTTTCCGTATATGCGCACATCTTTCGTATATGCCCAGTTTCCGTATATGCACACATCTTCGGTATATGCACAGTTTCCGTATATGCACACATCTTCCGTATATGCCCAGTTTCCGTATATGCGCACATCTTCCGTATATGCACACATCTTCCGTATATGCTCAGTTTTCGTATATGCGCACATCTTCCGTATATGCACACATCTTCCGTATATGCCCAGTTTTCGTATATGCACACATCTTCCGTATATGCCCAGTTTCCGTATATGCGCACATCTTACGTATATGCCCAGTTTCTGTATATGCGCACATCTTCCGTATATGCACAATTTCGCATATGCGCACATCTTCCGTATATGCACAGTTTCCGTATATGCACACATCTTCCGTATATGCACAGTTTCCCTATATGCGCACATCTTCCGTATATGCCCAGTTTCCGTATATGTGCACATCTTCCGTATATGCACAGTTTCCGTATATGCGCACATCTTCCATATATGCATAGTTTTTGTATATGCGCACAGCTTCCGTATATGCCCAGTTTCCGTATATGCGCACAGCTTCCGTATATGCCCAGTTTCCGTATATGCGCACAGCTTCTGTATATGCCCAGTTTCCGTATATGCGCACATCTTCCGTATATGCCCAGTTTCCGTATATGTGCAATTTTTGTATATGCACACATCTTCCGTATATGCCCAGTTTCCGTATATGCACACATCTTCTGAAGATGTGTACAAATTCCATATACAGAAATTGCGCATATATGGAAACTATGCGCATATACGGAAACTGGGCATATACGGAAGATGTGCGCATATATGGAAGATGTGCACATCTTCCGTATATGCACACATCTTCTGTATATGTCCAGTTTCCGTATATGCGCACATCTTCCGTATATGCCCAATTTCCGTATATGCGCACATCTTCCGTATATGCCCAGTTTCCGTATATGCGCACATCTTCCGTATATGCCCAGTTTCCGTATATGTGCGCATCTTCCGTATATGCCCAGTTTTCGTATATGCGCACATCTTCCGTATATGCCCAGTTTCCGTATATGCCCAGTTTCCGTATATGCACACGGCTTCCGTATATGCCCAGTTTCCGTATATGCGCACATCTTCCATATATGCCCAGTTTCTGTATATGCGCACATCTTCTATATATGCACAGTTTCCGTATATGCGCACATCTTCCGTATATGTGCACAGCTTCCGTATATTCCCAGTTTCCGTATATGCGCACATCTTCCGTATATGCCCAGTTTCCGTATATGCGCAGAACTTTTTCCAAGTAGTTATGTGCCAGTTACTCTGGATTCTTTGCCACTTTTTTAGGTACAGGACTTGGGCCACTAGCCAAAACTCCATGAAACTTTCAAAAATTGAAAGTAACATAAGAAAAACCATACAAATGTAAATAATTGAACAAGGACTTGACTAGACCCCTACTAGCCATGACATACATTTTGTTAAACATGTCACAAATATGCATTCTACTGTTTAAAACAACAAATTTGAGCATAGGGGTCTCACACTTATCTAAGAATCACTAAGAAGCATTGATGCCTCATCACAACAAATTGATTACCATCTATTAATCCATATATTCATTATTCATTCATTAATTAATTAAAACATTATAATAGCCATACATTCTCATTGTCATAAAACTCACTCATAACCAACATATAACCAATAGAAATATCAAGGATATAACAACCATATAAACCACATATAACAAGTATATTTACCCATAAAATACCAACGAGAAGGATCCCTTATTGACCATTGCATAGGTCGACTAGGAATGAGACTTCCACGAACCACCTAACCATGGATTGAGGTGAACCGAAGCTTTCTTTCAGCCAATCACCCTTGTGTCATCTTCCAAGCGTGAACGTGGGATCTCATAAAACAAAACAATCAAAAGCAAACCAGGGCTTCCATAGGCCAAACCACATAAAACCTCAATCAATGATCCCACCTCACAGTCGAACATCACTCACCATCACCAGATTTGTCTCCACCCAAGTTGTCTAAGGCTCCAAAGTGTCTATTCCATCCAGGGCTTCCAGGACTAGTAACTCAACCCACAGTTGTCACTGGGCTTCCAGAGCGTTTGTCCAACCAGGGCTTCAAGGACTAGTAACTCAACCTACTAAGGGCTTCTAGAGCATTTTTGAAACAAATGCTTCCAGCACTAGTAAGTCAACCCAAGTTGTTACAAGACTTCAAGAGTGTTTGTCTAACCAAGGCTTTCAAGAACCAATAACTCAAACCACAACACCATGGCTATCCAGATATGAAAATGCTAGGAAAAACCACTATCAATCTAGGCAATCCTCCATGTCAAAGACATTCATGACCAAATAACCACATGCATATGCCATGCATGCCAAAAGTAATGAGGAAATCATATGTGTAACTCGGTATCTGCAGGAAAAACCTGTTGTAGTTGTTGATCTCGATGTCCTCTTGTGCTTTCCTTCTTTTCCTTTGCCTTCTTACTCCAAATCCCAGGTATGCTACACTCCTCCAAGAGTTCTCCAAGAAAATCTCTAAGTGTCTAAGAGTATGAGAGAGAGAGAGATAGAAAATGAGAGCTCCAAAACAGAACTGATGAAAAGCCATGAACTGATCCTCGGAAGCTTTTTTACTAATGAGGCATCTATTTTCATCAATTTTTCATTATTTTCCTTCATTTTTCTCCTCACATGGAACCTGTGACCTTTCACCTCCCTTTTCTTGTATTTTCCTTTATTTCCATAAATAAAATGCCAATTGATGTCACTTTGCCTTTGCCAATTTCCATAGCCATTAATAAACAAAATGAACACCCACTAGGATGTTTTACCCACATTCAACTTGGAATACATGTCCCATGACCAAGGTCTTATTTTACCTTTATTAAATTTTACATGGATTTTTGACTAGGGTTGTTACAATATTATTTTTATGATTTATGTTTTGATCAAAGGTTTTTAATTTGACAGACGAAGTGGATCCAATAGAACACTATTGAACGTAATGATACAATCAACTCATATTTTTTCCATAGAATATCCAATGTTGGATAAGAATTTGATTTGAGAATGATTTTATAGTTAATTTGTGTGTGTGTCTTTGAGATGTTTCATGCATATATAGTACATGGTGCCTCACAAATATACTAACTTGGATTAACAATAAACGTACCAAATTACTATTGTATAATTTTCTTGGAATTTTGTTCATTTGTCACATTGTCCTGGCATACCACTGTTTCCACCTTGTTTGGCTTACCTCACATGCACTTTTGCCATTTTCTTCACTTTCCTTCACTGCTTCTAGGATGAGCACTAAAGGAAACCACTTCCTTTGACGACATCACATATGAGACTAGATCTTCATGGCATATAGGAGAGGAGCCATTTGCCTAAGAGATAGTTAGGGAGAAACCATTATGAGTGGAATTAGAAATAAAATATGCATTAATAGCAACATCTCTAATCGAGACTTTTGTAACTGTGTTCACAGTAGGACCATTAAATGCATTTCTTTCCTTAGTATAGCCAAAATCCTAAGGTCCATAATGAGGACTAGTGTCATAATCAATGAGCTCAGAATTTGAGTCCACCATCAAAACATGCTACAATTTTTAGGACAACAAAAGGCATCGAGAAAATGAATGACACACCCTCTCTAAGTTTCACTAACCACCTACTCACGTGAGAACTACCCCTAAAAAAAACCTTCTTAAAAAGAAGCGAGCTTCAACCATAGAAGAAAAACCAAAAATATGCTTTTGTGGTCCTTTAATCATGTTATATACATCAATGCATGATTGTTTACATTTATAAAAATAAATTGTATTAATATAATATTTATTATTGCGTTGAGCGGTACTCTACAACTTATAATAGGGCAAGTGTTGTTAAACCATCATAGATCCATCGATCCATCTTAAGTACAAATTTAACATGAGCCTAGAGGGATCAAATTTTCTTCAACATGAAACTTCGCTTTGAGTGAAAATATAATGTTATAATTTTTCATCTGTTTAATTGTGATTTTGAATAGGGACCAATAAACATTTAACCAAAAAGAACCTATTGTTTCATGATATATATTATTATATATATATATATATATAAATATATATATATTATATATTAATTTGTTTTAAGATATTACAATGTATACAGTAATTGACATTAAATATTTTCACATAACATATACAAGAGACATTTTATAAATGCAAATAGTTAACATAGATCATTAAATCTCCTATTGAAATATTTTTGAAAAGTATAAGATAAACACTTAATTCACAGAACCCAATTTTTTTTTAAGCATATTAGTATTACTTATTATTATTATAATAGACCACATTATTTTTCTATTTAGAGAATGTGTCAATTCGATTGGAGAGACTGAGAACAAACTTACACATCCCCTCAGATTGGAGTGTACAATGGGCCTCTCGGCTCAATAACTTGAAATAGTATAAATTTAAGTTTTAAAAAATAAAGTGCATTAAAAAAACAAAAAATAAAATAAAAGTGAAATTAAAAAAAATATGTTAACTTTAAAGTAAATATAAAGTTACTTACTATTAGAATTGGAAAAAAAATATTATTATATGTCACTAATAACACTAACAATATTAGATTTACTTTAAAGAAAATATAAGTCTATTATAAAATGGAAAAAAAAAATGGATTGAAAGCAAATATAAATTTATACCATGGTAAGTCCAAAGGGAAGTAATATTTAAATATATTGATATTTAAATTATGACAACCATTTATTTTGATCTTGATCCTTTGTAGTTTGTAATATGAAAAGTAATGAATAATTATTTATGCTCATAATTTATTAATAAAATTAAAAATTAAAATAAAACGTTCATTAGTTGGTATTGAACAAAAAACTATTAAAGTTTATTGTGTTAAGAGGAGCTTTTCCATCTAATTGGGAAAAATAAGCATTTTGACTTGTCAAATTACATAAAAATTAATATTTAAAATAAAATTGAGGTAAAATAGTCAATTTACTCTTAGGAGTTTTTGGGATCTAGTTTTGACAAGCCATGGTTTTGTTAAACCACTTGAGCCAACCCTTATCTATATATATATATATACACACACTTTTGGCAATACATGCATCTATATATTTTATATATATACTTCTGGTAATACACACATCTATATATTTTACTAGCTAGTCCATCTTAACTCCATATCTACCAAGAGGAGCTCATAATCCCGAAGCTTGACAATTATAATCTTGATTTCCAAAAATTCTTGCTAGATTTTTTCAAAATGATGCGGAAGGTTCCATTATTTTCTTGGTGAAATTTTGGTTTTTTTAATAATATTGAAAAATAAATATTTATTTTTGAAAATAAAATATTATAATTTGCATTGTTCAATAATAAGACTAAATATTATTAAAAATAGATATTTATCTTTTAAAATTAAACATTGTAATTTGTATTGGTCAATTCTAAAGATAATTATTCTAATTTGTCTTGACAAAAACTAATAATAATTATTAAACTAAATATTAATTTTTAAAAATAAAAAATAAATATTTTATTTTAAACAAAATAGAAAATGTTATAATATCTCACACATATAAATAAAAATTTATTTTATTTTTAATTTATTTAAAAATATAATATAATTTTAATTATGTATTATATATTAAATTTGATATTTAAAATATATTGTTTTTAAATAAAAAAATTCCTTTATTTATAATTTTTTAATTATTATGTTATAGTTAATATGAAAAATATTAATGATAATTTCTTTAAAAAATGTTTAAACCATCATAAATAATGAAGTATTATTTATTGTATATTTTTCATTTAATCCAGTTTTCAATCTTGCATTCCATTTGTTATGACTTTTGAGTGTTTTTCTCCATGTTTTAAACTTCTAAATTTTCTTTTGGTGCTCTTAATTAATTTTCCGGGAACCTTTAGAGTGTTATATAATTATATGTTACCTTGAGAGTGTTATATAATTATATGTTATTAATGGAGATTTTGTTATTAATATATATTTTTTTAAATGTTCAATTTTTAGTTATTTTGAATTTATCTATTTCTTTTTCATGATAAGTCATAATTTCCACTATTTATTTTGACCTAGTTAAAATCTTTACATTATATTAATTTTTATGATTTAATTTTTCTTTTATTTTTATTTTATTTAATTTGACTTAATTAAAATGTTAAACATTACATTACAACATAAGTTAAAAAATACTTCTAAACCTAATTTAAATTAATTTAATTTATAATTTATGATATAAAATACATTTTGTTTTTTAAAAATAATATAAAATACACCTTTTATAACATTAATTAATAATCATCATTTATAATTCAAACACTATGACTTGACTTCTTTGTAATTGTCCCTTTCTTATTTTTTTTAAATTATATTCTAAATCAAAATTTCTTTAGTATTTTTTAAAGTGTTATGTAAATGGTATCCAAAGAAATTATTTGAATTACAAATTTAATTGAAAAATATGAAAAATAAAAATAAAAATTAAATAAATAAATAAATAAAACAAAAACTTAAACTTAAACTTGTAATAAGCAAAATTTAATTGAAAAATATGCAAAAACTTGTAACAATCAAACTACTGCAATAATTTCATTTCAATGAGCACAAAGGGCCAATGATGTCCCTCGGAATGTCATTGAAATAGAGGAATAAATAACTATCAAAGACGATAGAGACCAACATATTAATCTGGTTAAAATATATTACAACATAAACATAATGCGGAATTCCATCTCCCGCTCCTCTGCACGATTGGTTAAAGTATTCCTCTAAATTCATGGCCATCTATCCATATTCCTTTTACAAAACCACCTACAGTCAAAGTATCCTCCTCCAGATTCGTCGCCATATTGGCACTCTTCGTAGTTCCTTTATCATAAAAAAGTTGAATCAAAGCAAATCCAGATGTATCTTGACACAATTTGGCAGGTGGGGGCCAATGAAGTTATTATTGTTTGCTAAATTTTGAAAAGCTTAACCTGTCAGAAGAATAGCACCAGCCTGATCCTCCAGGTCTTCGCTATCTACTACAGTTTTGTCAAGATTTCTGCATCTTTGGAGGACCTTCATTTGTGGCTACAAATTGTCACTGGGAGACACGAAAAAATAGCAGTCGATTGAATTTAGCGAAACGCAGGCGTTCTCCCCCTTCACACCGAGGACTCGATGGTTATATGGCTGGCGGATCATATGGGATGGTGCAGGGACCTGATGTGGACGTTGACTGTATGATGAAGCAAACATGACCTGATAAATCGCGGAGGCCGATGATGATCCAGATGAACGGCGTCTCGCCAGCTGTGCTTGCATGAATTCCAGCTCCGCCTACAAACAGGCAACCTGTAATACATTCATGACATATCTTGAGTCCAGAGACACCTGCAGAACCGATTTCTGAAACTATAAAGAACAAGAAAATTTCTGCAAATATAAAGAATAAGAAAATTTATGCAAATATAAGGAACAAAAAATGCATCTGCAGAGGCTATCGACATATACACATTGTATAAACGTTCTCAAGAAGCTGCAAGGCGTAAATGTGCGCAACAAAGCCATAGACTGGATGTTGGAGTCGTGCCTCTACCTCATACGATATGTTGACAACTGCCTGGCAGCTTTCTTTCATGGGAATATGGAGTAAAAGCTTGAATGCATTGCTAGCTCCTAAGATTTTATGAATTGCGGCAAAATGAGCGGAGCCTTCTTCAGAGCCAAAGTATGGAGCAAACAAGTTCGTAGCTAAAGAATGAATAAAAAAAATGTCCTTCGGGGAAAGAATGAAATAACACAGAAGCGGCCTCAATTCACCATGAGTTGGTAAAGTGGAGAATAAACCAGTGAAGCTCATGTCAACGGCCCTCAGTGTGAGTGGCAACGTTGCCATTTTCCCACTTATAATCTCTTCAACCATATCGCTACCCATCTTCTTTCTATCTTCCGATCTCATTCGAAATTGATCTCATTCGAAATTGTTTATGGCTCGTGTTTCTTGACCGATAAGCGACTTCTTTCTTGATCTTCGTTGGTGTAGAATCAGAAACAAAGCGATCTGTGGCCTCTTCCATGACTTTCATACCAAACTGGTACAGAGGGCAGGACTGGCGGCCTTGAGCGGCACCCTCCCGGCATCACCATAGCAATTGAAGAAAGAACATCGACTGACCGGTTATGGTTATAGAAATTTGAATTTTGTTTGGGCGGTATTTTAAATTCGAACTCAAAATTCAAATTCAAATTCGTCTGCTATTAAATGAGTACGTTGTATATGAACTCAAAATTCAAATTCAAATTTGTCTGCTATTAAATGAGTACGTTAGTCCTAGTTACGGTGAACCTCATTAAGTCCTCAAACCAGAGGGAGGCTGCGGGTGGCTGCGGGCAGGGTCGCCGAGGGTTTCGATGGGCAGCTGGAGAGGGATGCCAGAGACAGATAAAGTTTACGATGCATGGTCCGATGATGTATGGTCGATGATGCTCTGTGAGGCTGTCAGGGGTGTAAGGACTATAGCAATAACTTTTCTATAGCCGCACAAATAGCACTTGCCTGATTTAGTTGGCGATTATACTTCGCAAATTCATGACAGCATTTGTCACGCAGTACTCTAATGACGTGACTCGTGAATCGCCGGGGTTTTTACTCTAATGACGTGACTCGTGAATCGCCGGGGTTTTTAAGATTTTTTTGTGTTGATTTAGTTGGAAATTTGATAAGGAAATTAAAAAACTTAGCCTGAGTTTAATTATGATGTTTTTTTTGCTTTAAAATTATGGAAATTTCCGTCATATTTTAAAAAAATCAGGGAGAGATTTTTGTAAGTAAAAAAGGTTAAATTTCATAATTTTAACTGCAATTGAAGTTTTTGATGGTGGTGAATCTATTTCTACCATCAAAAATATGATTCAAATACTACCCCTACAAGATTTTTTGAAATTTTTTTGCCCAAATTCTAGCCACTTTTGATAGTCCAAACAATTCCTCAATATCCGTGTACAACTCCGGAAAATTATAATTTGAAGATATTAATCTTTATATAATTTAATCACTTTACAAATTTCCCAAACATTAAATTTATTTATTTTTTATTTCAAAAAATTATTCAATGACAAAAATATTCCTATATAAACAATTATAGCAAACCAAAGAAGTTAGTAATTTTGTTAATTGAGATTTCAACCAATAAATTTGTAGACAACAAAAGAAGTTAATGATTTTGTTAATTGAGATTTTAGGATAAGCACAGCATTATTCAACGTCTAATATTTTAAAAATGAGTAAAAATAAAAGGAGTTGTTTATAATGCGATTTTTTGGAAATTCTGGTGAATCCGGCGGAAGAAATTGAGGTTAAATCTTGATTTGTTGCAGTTAACATGGTTTTTTAACTGCATATTTAGATTCAGCACTTTGAAAAACCACTGGGACGCTTTGATTGTGCAGAAACTAGCTATCAAACTTGCGATTCCATTAAATTGCGCCGAATTTTGACCAGAAAAACCCACGGAAAAATTTAAAAAAATCGCATTATAAACAATTGCAAAATAAAACACAAATTTGGAACACAATTTTAAAAAGAAACTCATTATAAAAATATTAATTAATGAGTAGCCTTACGCGTCAAATTTATACCCTACATACGAAAAGTGAGAGCACTTATTATTTAGTCACTAATACGGTTCTGAAAGAGAGAACAATTATTATCTAGTCACTAATCGTTACACTTACTTTTAGTTGACTATTCATTGATAGATAGATTTTTGGTTTTTTAAAAGATTTATTTTTAATAATATTAATTTCAAAATAATATACCAGGTATCAAAAGAGATATATTTTGAGTTGTTTAAATATTTATTTTGAATATTATTAATTTTACCAGTGATATAAATGATATTAAAAGGGGTTGTTATTATAATTCAAATTTTTGTGATTTTTGGAAAAAATCATATTGACAAAATATTCTAATGATGAATCATGTAGATTGGTTTAAAATGTGTCGACTTAATTTAATTATTGTTTAGAGAATTTTCGGCGAAATCACATAAATAATCATTTGTCGACGCGTTTCCAACAAACCAGTGTGGTTCATCCTCAGGACAAGTTGAAGAACCAGATCCAACCTAGCATGTTAAATAGTCTGAGTAGAGATTCCAATGGCTAATTTTGACTCAGGACCACAGGTCCAAGAAAATTAAAATTACAATGATTAATATTATAAATATTTATTACAGAATATTCTACTAATCCATTTTATTGGAAATAAGATATAGAATCACAGCGCCTAGGAGAATCATTAACTGTCAGGAGTATATTCGAGAGATTTAAAGGTTTGAAAATTTACTAATGCAATAGTCCTAATTTAATAATTTATCTAAATATACCTATAATTTAATTATATCAATAAATAATAATTTTTTAAGAAAAATACAGTATAAGATGAGGTAAAAAAGAATATAAAAATAAATTCATGGTAAGTTCTAAAAATTAAATAAATATATATAGTAAAAAATAATATTAACAATGAAATAATATATTAAATCATTTTCTATATATATAATATTAATTATATATAATATATAATATTATAATATATAATATTATAATAATAATTTAAATTAATAATAATAAAATAATTCACTATATATTATATAATTAAATTTCCTAAAACTAAACCCTTAAAAAAATTATGGATTTTATTTAAATTAATTAATTTATCAATTTATTTTTATTTAATTTATTTTATTTATTTCTTCCCTAAAATGAAATTAATTATATATTAATAAATAAATGAATTATATATAAAGAAATATATTACTAATATATATAGGATATATAAATATATTATATATATGATGATGATGATGATGGTTAACGTCCACTGAGACCAAATTGGTCTATCGGACCTATAATCTCTTAATTTCTAATTGTCTGACTCCTTGTCTTTCTTGGCGAGATTGGTGATGTAGCTTTCTTTTTCTTCTCTATGGTCTTCCAACTTCCTTTATCTTGCATCTCCTTCATCTCTTCTGGTTCTTGGGACATTGAGACATCAATTTTTATAAAATGGGTCTATTTGTTAGTTTGATTAGAAAACAAATATATTTTGTGGTTGGATATGGAAATCTCAATTGTGTAGTTACTAAGGCTATGATGTTAATACATTCAAACTTACATCTAAACACAACTCGATGTGTGCCTTTTATGTGTTAGCCTCCTCAGAAGATTATGAATTTCTTCAAAATCCATATCTACATATTATTGAGTCGAGAGGCTCATTAAGCGGAGAGGCTCATTCAACAACCCAGTATGATGTGAGGCTCATTCTATAGCCTAGTATGATATGTAAGGATGTTTGTTCGTCATCAAAATTGAAATTTTTCTCATGTCGGCCTAAATAAAAAATTTTAAAAAGTCTAAAAATTAAATAAATTAAATAAATATACAAAACATTTAAATAATATTTGCTCCTAACAAAAATTACATGCGAAGAAATTGGATCCCTCTTGGCGCATGTTAGATCTATATTTAAAATGGATCTATGTTGGTTAGTTCTTTAAATACTAGAATCCTCCCAAATTCTTAATTAAAAGTGGCTTCAATCTTGTGTTATTTTTTATAAGGTCCTCCTTAAATCCAACTCATCAAATTGTAAGCGAAGATTTATTTCCTCTTCAAAATACATTATATTTAATGGGTTTGACCACGTTAATTGAAATTTTTTAGAGAATGGTTTAGCATATTATGTACAACATTTGAATTTTATGGTCAAGCTAGAACGAATTTGTTTGATCCTTTTAATATAAAACATATACATTTATAATATTACTTGG
>APFE031303940.1:0-15713 GCA_000404065.3 Pinus taeda | reverse complement strand
TTGGCCCATATTTTTCTCGTTTTTAGTCATCATGGATTTTGACTTGTTTGCTCCTTGTGATTTTACTAACATTCAGGGAGCTTCACATGGTTATCCTTATTTTTTTGGTCAAGCCATTGATGAATTTTCTCCTTTTCAAGGTAACAATGCTTTTACTGCCGAGACTCACCTTCAGAATGTCAGCCTCTATATAAGAAAGTGTCACCCATATTCTAACTATGAAGATGTGAAGATGAAAAATTTCGTTCTCACATTATCAAAAGATTCTTTAGATTGGTTTACTAAGTTCCCTGATAACACTTTTGATTCTCTATAATCAATCATTTATGTCTTCGAAGATAGATATGGAGTTAAAGAAAAGGTCAAAGCAAAAGCTGAAGTAAAGGAAACTATAGAAGTTGAAAATAATTTCAAGGAGTTAATTCAAATGGTTAAAGACATACAGTTAAATCAGGCTCAAGTAATCAAGAATGCAGAAGTTAATCAAGCTCAACTTAATAAAGATATGGAACTTAATCAAGCAAGATGAACAATTGATCATGCCAGGGAAATTAATTCTATGAAAAACAAGTTATTATCCCTAGAGGAAAAGATGACAATCATGGAATTCAATCATTCAAATCAAGTGACTGCCATGGAAGCAAGTTATTAAGAAGAAATAAGCTCGATTCAAAACAGATTATCAACTATGGATGAAGAAATGGCCATCATGAAATTCGATTATAATAATCAATTAGCTACCATGCAAGAAAATCATAAGAAAGGGATAAACTATATGCAAAATTGCTTCATGGGCATGAAAACAAAGAATGATAAAATTATAAAGGACATGGAAGTTGATCAGATATCTCTTCAGAACAAATTGTTGGCCATAGGGAAAAGGCAAGTACCATGTGTCATAAATATAGATGAAATAGATATCATTGAAAACAAATTAAAAATAATGGAAGTTAATCATTCTAATCAGATGTCCATTATTCAGAATCAAATAAAGGCTATGTAAGTTAATCATATCACTCTGCAAGAAAGATTCATGAAATTGAACTCAATCAAGAAAAGTTAACAGTAAAACATGCGAAAGAAATGCGTTCATTACATAAGAGGATGGAAGAGAGGAAATCATAGGTCTCGTCTTGCTGTGAATATCCTGAGAAAGATGCTAACTCCATTAACGAAGATTTAACTAAGAATGACATGATTAAAGAAGAAATAAATAAAAAAAGTCAATTTATAACTAATGACACCTGTGATACTGTTCCATCATTCTTGATAGAGCAGATGCATAATGAAGAAAGACACATCATGCATAACTTATATACTTAATCTGAGAGTTTTCAAGAAGAATGTTCCACATCATTAGTGATACAACCTACCACAAAGAAAATGTGAAGAGAAAGAGAATGAGAAAGTGATTTGATGCATCTGATGGCCGCGAGCAACTTGATTTTTGGATAGAAAAAGTCCTAACATATGTAAGATTGGACACAACACATCTGAGAAACAACCGATAGATTTTCTTGAAAGTAGGCAAATGCTCGGTATGCGCTATATTGAACGCATTCGATGCCATGGGGCATATTTGTATCATATTTCTAACCTTATACCCTATTATTTTAGTGTTTCATTTTGTAGTTAGATTTGTGTTTTTCATGTTATTAGGATAGTTAATAAATGAAGAGCTTATATCTTTCATGTGTGTAATGCCATATGATGGTTTTTGGATGAATGTTACTTATGTTAAATTGTGTGTTATGTGGATGCAGATTCTAGATTTTCACATTCCTCCGGTGCAATAACCTGTCCCCAAGTAGTGCTAGATGTTGACTACTACGTGTCAATGACCCATAGAAGTGCACCCCATTTTTCACAAAAGTGATAGCGCCTGATCGATGTGTCTGTGTCGTCTAGCTATTATCATCAGCCTGATCATCATGTTATCATGTAAACCCATTCTGCATGTATTTGATGTAAATAATCTCAACATAACCATATTATGTATATAACAACCTACGTAAGCTTACCTTTCTAGTGACGATCTCCATTCTGGGAGGTTTTTTATCTCACTGATCCATTTTCGAATGGTCGGCAGAGTTTTCCGCTCCAATATTACTTCAAAGATGGAATAGATTTTGTCGCTAGGATCTTAGGCAAGTCCTAGTGTTTTAAATTGAGTCTATGTAAAAGTGATTTGAGAATAATACTAATTATTTAGTTAGATTATTTTATTACAAATTGTTTGGTTCGTTGGATTATATTTGTGTAGTAAAAATGGGTAGTTTATTAGGGACTATTACAAATGGGTTTTCCCCCTGATGTAAAGTGTTTTGAGGGTTGGAAAAATAATTTATCCCCTCATAGGTTAATCAATTAAATTTTCTTGCAAAAAAATAATTAAAATTCTAAGCCAGAAATTTAATTAATTCTAGGTTCTAGCTAAATTTAAATTCTCCAAAAGCAAAATTCGTTGGTCCTTAAAAATAAAATTTTAAAAGGTCCCGAGATTAAGGTAAATTAATTATTTTTCTAAATTTTAAACTTTTGATCCTTGGCTGTTAAGTCAAAGTCAAATTTTTAGGGAAATTAACTTAAAAAATCTATTTTTGAGTTAATTAAAATGCATTTAATTAAAAAATTTGAATTTCCCCAAATATTTAAATATTTCGATGGATGATAGTAAAAGAATTTTTAATCTTCATCAATGGTTGAGATTGCTTTGACGAGGATCACTCGAACTAGTTGTTGGATGATTTATCTTTAGATAGGAAGTTATTTGTGAGTTGATAGATTCAACCTTTGAGTCATATGCTTAGCAAGAAGCTCTTGTGTAATCTTTTTCTTAATAATAAAGAAAAACTTTGGGGTTAAGTTTTGTTGGTGTTACACTTCATGGGAATACTATAAGATGCGTTGTTTTCATGCATAAATTTGTCTAAAGTCATTGAAGATGGCTTCTGAAGAGCGATTTGAGTACAAGTATCTTGCTTAATCGTCGGGGTTTGAATAATAATTTAAATTTTGAATGTAATAACAAGTATCTCTATTTTTCTAAATTTTATTATTATTTTCTTGCTCTATTTTTTATGGTTGGATTGAGTTTTGCAGGAAAATCTTTATTTTATATCCTCAGGCATTAGGGGAAGTTTTCAGTTGGACCAACCAAATCTCGGTTTGTGTTTTCTGAAGATCCCATCTAAACTAGCTCTGGGCTTATCCTAAGATTTTGTTGGTTATACACAGAGGGTTTCGAGTTACCACCTCTTTTTAAAATTTTAAAAATCTATTTTTTTGTGAAAGTTTTGATAGATCTAGCTATTAAGAGCCTTAGATTATCAGATCTAGGAGCAGATTTGCACTCATAGTCCTCAGATTTGATAGATTTGTTATTTACTTGTGTAGATCTTGTTAGCCTCCTACTGCAGCAGGTTACTCATATTTCATGATTGACATTTTTACAGACCAAATATGTCATACTTTGCATGCTGCAATGTTCCATATTTGCTAAACAATCACCAAGGAAAGAAGGCTACTCAAAGTCCATCTTCTGTAGGCTAATTTTGAAGATTTACTCCATTTTTGTACAAGTCTCAGTTAAAGGGAGGTCCAAACAACCTAATCTTGGTCTCCCTAGGTTTCAATTTCTTGTTTTAGAATATAGAGAATGAAAATCTGTCCAAACAGCTTAATCTTGGCAGATTCTTAGATAGGTGAGAATCAACAGGAAGCCCAACTGCTTAATCTAGACCTTGGAGGAAATAAGGGTAGTTTGTAGATGGAAAGCAATAAAAGAAAAATTGAAATGCTGGGTCTGCAAGTCTAAGTGCACCCAAACCAAAAAGAAGAAAAAATGTTAGGCAAAGTAAGCTGGGTAGGTAGTTTGAGGTTGTTGAAGGTTGATTTGTGATCAACTCCACATTTTTCAAGCGTTACATCCATCCAGGTCACAGTCATCAGGCAGTTCATGTGAAGAAGCTCAAATCAGGCACAACTAACTTCCCTTTCTTCCTCTTCCCCTAATCATTTACTAACTTCCCAAAAAGGGGTGAAGATCTGCTTGATGTCTCTTAGTTTCATCATTTTCCATGTCATTTAGCTTGGGTGAAGATCTGCTTCACTCAAGGAGGATCCATACTTTCTCTATAAGGTTCTATCTCCCCTTCGAAGCCTAAGATCTCTCAAACTTAGTGCTTTCTTACCATCTCCATATTGACTATTGACATTATTATTTAACTCCCTATATTTTCCCCACCCCCCTACTAAAACTATGAAGTTAATCCCCTTATGTAAATATCCCCTCCCCTTGGTTGAAAAATAACCATAAGTACCCCCGGGAATTGCTCAGTTTATCTGAAACTTGGCAAGAACCCTCATGCTGCCCCTTCAAACCATCTTCTAATGCAATAGACTCCTTCCAAAGTATAAAATCCCTTTTTAGGTTATCGGACCCCTTCCAAGACCTCAAATACTCTTCTAACGCACATATTCACTCCTTCCGATCGCAATAAACCCTTTCCGATTTCGCATCGCCATCTCGCATCGCCATATCGCAATATTTTACCACATAGGTGTACCCCCTCCTTTGTTGCCCGGCCCGATGCGATATCGGCGATCGACAGTCGTAAGCATCACAGTTTCAAAATAAATACCTTCTCGTTTCCCGCCGATGCAATATTGCGATCTCATCAGAAGAATTTTATCGCATCACATTAACACATGAGTCACCCTGCCACGTCACCTGGCTGACGTCATCCGCCATACAGCTGACGTCAGCAGCCAGAAAACCGAAAATTCGCGAAAGCGCAAAAGTCGAGCTTCGGAATGAGAAACAGAGGCAGTTTTTGATGCGTGATTAATGTGAAGCGCTAATCGCACATCGCTATGGGAAATGAGCGATATTGGGGAAATCTTTAGGGAATATTTTGATTCCTTGGCCCGTTTTGCACCGAAAAAGCCCGAAATTGCCCAATTTTGCCCAATTAAACCGATTTAAAGACAGAAAGAGACCAGAGACAGAGATTAAAGTGTATCAGATCAGATTTACAGAGAGAAAGCACGTCAAAGAGTATCAGTTAGCGGTGGAGACCATCAATGTAGCGGCAAAGAGTATCAACGAAGATCTTAACAGCGGCCCAAAGCAGGTGAAAATTAAATACCTTCTAGCAAAGTCAAAGAAAGGGGCGAGGCCACTCAAGACTCTCAAATCACGGTTATTGCACATTTAACTCACACCAGAACAGAGCTGCAGATCCCAAAGCATAGTTATTCCTGCAGTATTGCGTCGAGCCTCCAAAGGCCACATTGCACTCTTTTTGATCCAGCTACCTCTGACACAGTTCAATAGATATTTACCTGCATTTAATTTTGGCACAATTTTAGGTTTAGAAAACTCTTTTGCAGACCTGTTTTAGGTCGACTGTAATAAATAGTTTGAGATATTTGCACTATAAAAGCAGCCCTCAATACTATATTGAAGGGTTGGTTGGTTAGTCAAGCAAGTTATTGAATCTTTGGTATTTCAACATTTTCCTCCAGCAGAGACTCGCACTGTAACTATCATATTTTCTATAATCAAAGACTACTGAAAGCATGGATTCTGAAACTGTTTGATGTGTTTAATTGGCCGAGGAGTGATTGTGGAATTCCTGTGCTTCTACATGGTTCAATAAGTATTTCTCGACTCTGTTATTTTTCATGTTTTGTTTTATCACCATTCCGCCATCTAAATTGCAGAAAGAAAGAATAGCTTAGGATTTGTTTAACTACACCTTAGGCTCAATTTCTGCAATTTTTTCATATTTTCATCAGAAATAGTTATGAACATGCATACTTAAATGATCTTGTTTACACTGTTTCTTTCATACATGAATGAGAATTTAGGAATCCTTAACTGCTCCTAGATAACCATTCATTCACGTCTCCTCCCTGTCAGTTTGATGAAAGATTCTCCATTGCCTTTCATCCCTGATCATCATTCCATCCTTTCAGTAAATTGATAACTGTCTCATGTGTGGCTATCCCGCTCCTTAATCCTCTTGTGACCAAGAAAACGCAATAGCAAGACTTAATCCATGACTCCATGCCCAATGGTTTGAAAATTATCACACCTTACCTTGCCTCTCTGCTTGGAATTTTTTACCTTCCACCCAAACAAAACAACAAAACCCCTGAACCCAAAAGCTAGCCTAGAATCATCAACAAATTTGAATCATTAAGAGAGAGCCCTCTCTGATTGCAGGTGGGATAGAACCTGCAATCCAAAGATTGGTTTGTGGTTAGCTCGGACGTATCCCTACAGGATCCTAGGGACAACCTGAGTGATAACATAATGGCGACTCAACTGGGGACCTCCTCAGATAATCTCACTAAACCAGTCTGCAACCCCACAGAGGAAGAAACCGACCTTTGAAAGCTTCGACCGACCTGTGTTGTTGTGTTTTTTAAAAAGAGTTCCCAAAAATATAGTAGAAGCTGGCTCCTTAGAAGCAAACGTGTAATACACGATCAAATCCTGATCCAAATAGCCTAGTTGTTTTTGAAAATCCGAATTTAATTCCTAAGATCATTAGAAAACAAAAGCAAAAAGAAGACCCAGCTACTGCAAGTCCTGAAACAGTTCAGCCAAGCAGTGTTCCAACCCCTGTCAAAGTTTTATTTCGGTCAACTCCAAGTTCCCCTGGTTCTTCACTCCCTTCTCCAAGCAGCTCTTCTACACCTCCATCCCACACTCCTATTACCACCACTACTCCTTCTACCCCGGTTATTCCTGTTATCCCAGCTGCCCTAGTTTTTCCGCTTATCCCCATCATCATGGCTAGATATGCGCCCTTATAGTTGCCTGCTAATCCCGGGGCTATGCCTCAGGACTACCAGACAAAAATAAGCTATTTTGATGGCACAAACTCCTGCATCGCCCTACAGCATACAAAGAAAATGCTGGATTATTTCGAGAGTTATGAAATTGATGATGACAGTGTAAGAATGAAGTTTTTTTTCCAAAGTTTGACCGGTGATGTCAGAACCTGGTTTAGGGCGCTTACACCCAATTCCATTTTAAACCCTGAAGCCTTATACCAGAAATTTACCAATAGATGGGAGGAAAAGAAAGATCCCCTACACATACTATCTGAGTATGATACGATCAAAAGAGGACCTCAGGAAACAGTTTTGGATTACTGTGCAAGGTTTAATAATGTTTACAGTGCAATACCACAAAATTTAAGACCTCCACCTGATCTCGCTTTATACAAATTCCCGGATGGCTTTGATGCCTGAGATGGAGTATCAAGATTTAAGGGAAAGAGCCCTCAAAGCCTTGCAGAAATGCAAGATGTGGCTAGTTAAGTTGTGGAGCAAATCTAATTGCTAAAAGAAACAGAGCTAGACTGAGAGAAGAACCACTTTTTAAAGAAACTCAGCCTTCGATCAGAAGCTAGATGCTATCATCAGTGGCATCCACAGGCTGGGAGATAGAGTAGACAATGTTGAGAGGAAAACTTCATGGGAAGGTCAACAGCCCAATGCCATAAGGAACCCGAACTTCAGAAAAAACTCAAAACACAAACGCTGGAAGGGCCAATCCCGACCATGATATTAGGCTGCCTTTTCAAGAAAACTATGCGGAGGCATCTACATCCACTGAGCCCACAGATGGGACTCATATGAACTTGATAGATTCAGAAAATGAACAACAAGTCTTTTTTACAGAAGAAGACCGACCATACCCTGATGCAAAACAATTTCACACCAAGTCAGGAGAGTCCTTCAATTTTAAACAAGGTTATGATATTGCTATGTGTGAGGTACACAAGCAATACAAATTAAGATCAAGGACCATTGATGTTCCCCCATCTAGCGGAACAAAAGGTAGTAAACAGCCCACCAAAACGAAAGTCAATGTCACTACAACGAATCCGGCTGATAACTCTTTCATGAACCCGTGGGTAACTATGGAGGATGTAACAAACATGCACTCTCCTATTGATCGGCCTCCACCTCCCTCCTCCCCAAAAGAAGATTTGAATAGCACTCCTAAAAATCTACCCAAAACGGAAATACCACAAACTGTCATACATCATGACATAGACATTCCAAAAGAAAACATAGAGAGTATGCCTAAAAAAGAGAAATCGAATGCTGTCAACACCAAGAGCTCATTGGAGAAACCATTAAGTTTAGAAGCAGAGATTGGAAAACTCAAGATATCCATTCCCCTCTCAGAACTTGCCAAACATGATGTATATAGGCAACAAATTCAAAGGTCACTTCAATTACCAGAGGTAAGGGATGATGTAAACATTTTAGACGATACCCCTAAGCTGCTGTTTGGTCCAGAAGTTAACGGAAAATCAACATATGGACCTGTCCCACCTTTTTATGTCAGTCTGCACATACATGACAAAATACTGCATAATGCTATGTTTGACTCAGGTGCCTCACATAACCTTATGCCCAAAGATGTAATGGAAAGGTTGAACCTTGATGTCACAAGACCGTACAAAGATCTGTATTCCTTTGACTCAAGTCAAGAAAAATGTTTAGGCTTGATCAAAGACCTTTGTGTCTCTCTAGTCCAATTTCCCAATAAGACAATCTTAATGGATGTAGTAGTTGCTGACATTCCCACAAAGTATGGCATGCTCCTATCTAGATCATGGGGAGAAAAACTACAAGGATCTCTTCAACTCGACCTCTCTTATGCCACTATATCTGTCTTTGGGCAACCAAAGAGACTATATAGAGAAACATTAATGAAATATGTGGTAAGAAGTGAGGAAAAGCCCCAAAATTTTCCAATATACTCAATCCATTCCGATATGGATTCTTTTATTTTATTTAATGATAACACTAGCCCTCCAACTGATGATAAGCTGTTATCGTTGGAGCAAGGAACGTACATCAATGAGGAATCAATTGCCAATACCCATGAAATTGTCTCAACAGCCAAGGCAACCAACAAACAACAAGAAGAACATCCCGAAACAGAAATTGCAAATCCGCCCAATCCTCAAGAAACTGAAACTCTCAATACAAACCTCAAACAAGAAAACACATGGTATTTGGAGTTTGATGGTTCGGTTAACAAGTTAGGAGCAGGGGCCAGAGTATGGATTTACAATACACATGATAACCATGCATAAGGCCATGCCTATAGACTCAATTTTAGATGTACAAACAACATGGCAGAGTATGAAGCCCTTCTCTTAGGCCTTAAGTTACTCAAAGTCCTAGGAGCTACTAGAGTCTCCATCCTAGGTGACTTTGACTTGATTATACAACAAATGAAAGGTAACTTTGTTGCTAATGATAGTAGAATGAGAGCTTACAGAGCTGCTGCCACCGAATTACTAAATGCCTTCAGTGAATTCAGGCTTGCCAAAATTGCAAGAGATCATAATATTCATGCCCATAGTCTAGCAACCTTTGCTAGCACATGCAAGCTTCCCTTTGAACCAAATCACCATTTCACGGCTGAAATAAAACACAGACCTTCGATCCCTAACAATGTCAAGGATTGGCAGGTATTTCAAAATGATGCCCAGATTAACAGTTTCCTAACTCTGGAGGACGAATTTTCCAACACAAACATTGACATGGATGCCGAGACCGACTCACAACAGCTAGCAGAAGAAAATCACCTGACTGTAATAGCTGCAACAGCTAAACAAATCCTTAACCCAACTGTTTTTAACAATACAAACATAGAACAGCTGAAACAAATATGTTTAGAGGAGACAGCCAAAGCAGAGGATGAGTTTATTAATCTAAAGAGTAATGTTCTACTTGCCGGCCTCACTCCATTGGAAGACATGTTTGATGACAATAACGTGCCCAAAAAGCCGAAGATGGAACCTCTGAATGCTGCTATAGAAGAACACAACATAGGAACAGCAGAGCATCCCAGAATGATTAAGATATCCAAAAATCTGCCCCCTGATCAAAAACCAAAATATGTGGATTTGTTCAATGAATTCCAAGATGTATTGGCCTGGAGTTATGAGGACTTGAAGTCCTATGACACCACAGTGATCCAACATACCATTCCCTTAAAACCAAATCAAAAACCGTTCAAATAGAAACTTAGGAGAATCAACCCCATTCTTCTTCCCCTTATTGAAAAAGAAATAAAGAGAATGTTCAAAGCAGGTATCATTGCACCCATCAGATTCTCTGAATGGGTGTCTAATTTAGTTCCCACTAGGAAAAAAACAGGAGAGATAAGACTGTGTGTAGACTTGAGAAATTTAAACCAGGTCTCTCTAAAAGACCACTACCCTTTGCCAAAAATGGACCATATCTTACAAAGAGTAGTGGGTTCCTCTAGAATTTCTTTACTAGATGGATTTTCAGGATTTAATCAGATACTTGTTCACCCTGATGACTAGGACAAAACAGCCTTTACCACACCGTGGGGAACATTTAAGTACGTCAAAATCCCTTTCGGGCTGAAAAAAGCTGGTGCTACCTTTCAAAGGGCAATGGATATTGCATTTGCCAAGGAGATACATGATTTCCTTGTAGTTTACCTTGATGACATAACCCCATTCTCCAAATTTGACCAAGAGCACCTTAAGCACTTAAGGCAAATTTTCATGACATGCAGGAAATATGGCATTTCCTTGAATCCCAAGAAATCCCTGTTTTCCCTTGAGGAAGGCAAGCTTCTAGGGCATATCATATCAAAAGATGGGATTAGAATTGATCCTGAAAGAATTCAAGCTATCCTTCAAATCCCCTATCCAAGAAACATAAAAGAACTGCAAGCATTCCTTGGAAATATCAACTTCCTAAGGAGATTTATCCCAAACCTAGCTGAGCTCATAAGGCTATTGAGCAACATGCTGAAGAAGGATGCCAAGGTAAAATGGTCTCTTGAAACCAAGCAAGCTTTTGAGAGTATAAAAACTGCCTTAACTCAAACGCCTGTCCTCACCAGTCCCCAATTCGACAAAGATTTTATCATTTTTTCCTTTGCATCTAAGCACACTATAGCTGCTGTCCTTTTGCAAAAAGATGATCAAGGCAACGAAAAGCCAATTGCTTTCTTCAACCGAGCTTTGAGAGATGCACCCTTGAAATATCATATTATGGAAAAGCAGGCTTATGCCCTGGTCAAAGCCATCAAAGAGTTTAGAATTTACATCTTATACTCCCACGTGATTACCTATGTCCCTAACGTTGTTGTAAAGGATATATTAACTCAAGAGGGACAGAAGGCAAAAGAGGCAAGTGGATTGCCAACATTCTTGAATACGACATTGAAATAAAACCCACCAAGCTGATAAAGGGACAAGGTTTAGCCAAACTAATGTCTGAAACAAACTTCCAAGCCTTAGACATTAATCAACTAGACAATGAACCGGAGCTGGCGACTCAAGATCAGTGAACCTTTTCACATCCCATGGTATGCTGTTATTTGCTTTGTATTGTTAAACCTGTGTGCTCCCCCAAGATTGTCCAGAACCAAGAAAATATTTTTAAGGATGAAATCCTCAAAGTTTTGTGTCATAGACGGTGCTTTGTTTTGGAAAAATCATGAAGGTATTTTTCTTGATTGTTTAACTATAAATGAAACTAACAGCATCATGAAAGAATTCCATGCAGGGAACTGTGGAGGACACTTATATTGGAAGTCCACGGCTGACAAGATCTTGAGGGCTGGTTATTATTGGCCCTCTCTATTTGCAGATGTAAAAAAGTTTGTTGTCTCATGCCACAAATGCCAAATCTTTGAAGGAAAAATAAAATTACTGCCCTTGCCCCTTAAGCCCATTTCAACCGAGAAACCTTTTCAACAATGGGGTCTCGACTTCATTGGAGAGATTCATCCCTCTTCCTCAGGCCAACACAAGTGGATTTTAACAACCACCAATTATTTCACTAAGTGGATTGAAGCCATTCCATGTAGGCAAGCCAACGACTCCACCATTATCCAATTCCTTGAGAGCAATATCCTTTCCAGATTCAGCTTCCCTGAGAAAATCATCACTGACAACGCTGCTGCTTTCAAATCCAAAAAGATGATCAACTTCTGCCATAAATACCACATTACCTTAGGCCACTCCACAGCTTACTACCCTCAAGGTAATGGCTTAGTCGAATCTTCCAACAAAAGCCTCATCAATATCATAAAGAAATTGCTGGAGGAAAACAAAAAGAATTGGCATAGGAAGCTCACAAATGCTCTGTGGGCAAACAGACTTTCCACCAAGAAATCCATTGGGATGAGCCCTTATGAACTGGTATATGGCATGGAAGCCAAATTTCCTTCATCTTTGGGCATTCCTACTATTAAACTGTTGCAGGAAATTCAGGCTGAACCAAATGACATGCAGAGAAGAGTTAATCAAACCATTCATCTTCAGCAAACCAAAGAGCAAGTCTACGACAGAGCTCAAATACTGCAAGAGAAACTCAAAAAGATGTTTGATAAGAAGGCTAAAGCAGAGGATTTCTGGGTTGGCAGCAAAGTTCTAAGATGAGATTCACTAAGAGAGGACAAGGGAAAACATGCAAAATTCGATTTTCTGTGGAAAGGTCCATACATTATCAATGCCGTGCAAGGCAATAATACCTATTTTCTCAGATCTCTAGATGGCAACACAACTGAAGAAGGCCCTGTCAATGGCCGAATGCTAAAGCACTACAATGATCCTTTTGATTGAAAGGAGCAGGCGGTGTTATTTTCTGTACATAGAATGTTTGTATATATCAGCACTTTGATTTTATTTTTGTAAGAATCCATGATGCTAAAGCATGCAGAAGAAAGCAGGCAGTGCTTTACAGTTTAACAGCAGCACAATTAAAGGAAAGAGTTGTTACCAATCCAAAAGTTCAAATCAATCCAACAGTCAGCACTAACAAGTTCAAAGCACAACCATAACAGAAGAATCAAGGCAATCTGACCTGCTATTCTTGGCTTCTCACAAGGAAAAGCCATCCCCAAGTGGAGCCACTGTTAGCCTCCTACTGCAGCAGGTTACTCATATTTCATGATTGACATTTTACAGGCCAAATATGTCATACCTTGCATGCTGCAATGCTCCATATTTGCTAAACAGTCACCAAGCAAAGAAGGCTACTCAGAGTTCATCTAAAAAAGCCATTCCAGTTTTGTAGAATTTTCAGCTAAAGGGAGGTCCAAACAGCTTAATCTTGGTCTCCCTAGGTTTCAATTTCCTGTTTTAGAATATAGAGAATGAAAATCTGTCCAAACAGCGTAATCTTGGCAGATTCTTAGATAGGTAGAGAATCAAAGGAGCCCAACAGCTTAATCTGGGCCCTCAGATGAAATAAGGGTAGTCTGTAGATAAGAAAGCATGAAAAAGAAAAATTGAAATGATGGGTTTGCAAATCTAAGTGCACCCAAACCAAAAGAAGAAAAAATGTTAGGTAAGTAGGCTGGGTAGGTAATTTTGAGGTTGCTGAATCTTGATTGCTGATCAGTTCCAGGTTTCCAGGTGTCATCTTTACTCAGGACATAATCACCAGGTAGTTCTATGCGAGAAGCTCAAAAACAGGAATCACTAACTTCCTTTCTCCATCTCCTCCAATCATTAACTAACTTCCCCAAAAAGAGGTCAAGATCTGCTTGACACCTCTTGAGTTCCATCATTTTCATATCAAAAGCTTGGGTGAAGATCTGCTTTGCTCAAAGATATTCCATACTCTCTCTATAAGGTTATGTCCCCTAGTTGCAGCCTAAGATCTCCCGAACTTAGTGCTTTCCTACCATCTCCATATTAACTACTGACATTATTATTTAGCTCCTTATATTCTCCCATCCCCCTACTAAAATTATGTAAATCATCCCCTATGTAAATATCCATCCCCCTGGTTGAAAAATAACCATAAGTACCCCCGAGAATTGCTCAGTTTACTTGAAACTTAGCAAGAACTTTCATGCTGCCCCTTCAAACCATCCTCTAAATATAATGGACTCCTTCCAAAGTATAAAATCCCTTTTTTTTAGGTTTTCGGACCCCTTTCGAAGCCTCAAAAGCCTTTCAGACCCACTTACTCACTCATTCCGACCGAAATAAACCCCTTGCCGACTTCCTTAACACTCTGCAGACCCTAGTAAGCCAGCTCGCATCACAAGATCGCAATATTCTCACCATATAAGTTATGCCCCATCCGTCGTTACCCGACGCGATATCGCGATATCGGTGATCAGTAGTCCCAAGCACCAAATGTCCAACTAAAATGCCTTCCCGTTCCCCGCCGATGCGATATAGCGATCGCATCGGACAAGTTCATCGCATCACCTTCAAATATGAGCCCCCCACCATGTCACATTTGTACCAAGACCCACCACTGACGTCATTCACCGTACTTCTGACGTCAGCAGCCAGAAAGCCGAAAATTGACGTAGGAAGAAAAATCGCACTTCGGAGCTCCAAAACAAGAAACAGAGGTAGTTTTCGATGCTACGCGAAATAGGCTATTTCGGGGAATATTTGGGGAATTTTTTGATTCCTTGGCCCGTTTTGCACCGAAAAAGCCCGAAATCGCCCAATTTTACCAAACTAATCCAGTTTAAAGACAATAAAGGACCAATGACAGAGATTAAAGTGTATCAGATCAAATCATCAGGGAACAAGTGTGTCAAAGAGTATCAGCAGGCGGCAGAAGCCATCAATGTAGCGGCAAAGAGTATCAGTGAAAATCTTAAGCAGCGGCCCAAAGCAGGAGAACATTTAATACCTTTCAACAAAGTCAAGGAAAGAGGGCGAAGCCACTCAAAAACCCTCAAATCATAATTATTGCACATTTAACTCACACTAGAACAGAACTACAGATCCCAAAGCACAGTTGCTCCAGCATCACCACATCGAGCCTCCAAGGGCCACATTGCACTCCTTTCGATTCAATTGCCTCTAGCGCAGCCCAAAAGACTTACCGACATTTAATTCCAGCAACACTTAGGTTTTAGAAAAGCTCTTCAGCATACCTGTTTAGGTCAATTGTAATGAACGACTTTCTGATATTTTGCTTATATATACCACCCTGAAAGATGTAAGGGTTGGTTGGTTGGTTAGTGAGTCGATGACATTGCTTAATATTCTTCTCAACATTTTCTCCAAGCAGAGACCCGCATTGTAACTGTCATACTTTCTATAATCTAAGACTGCTGAAAGCATGGATTTCGAAACTGCTTGATGTGTTTAATTGGCCAAGGAGTGATTACGGAATTCCTGTGCTTCTACATGATTCAATAAGTGTTTCTCACCTATATTAGTTTTCATGTTTTTACCACCGTTCCGCCATCTAAATTGCAAAAAAGAAGAGTAGCTTAGGATTTGTTTAACTACACCTTAAGTTCTTTCTGCATTTTTCATGTTTTCATCAGAAATAGCTATGAGCATGTATACTTAAATGATCTTGTTTACGCTGTTTCTTTCACATATGAATGATAGTTTAGGAATTCTTAGCTACTCCTAGATCACCATTCATCCATTTCTCCTCTTTTTCAGTATGATGAAATGATTCTCCTTTGCCTTTCATCTTTGATTTTCATCATTCCATCCTTTTGGTAGATTGATAATTGTATTATGTGTGGCTGTCTTGCTCCTTAATCCTCTTATGATCAAGAAGACGCAATAGCAAGCCTTAATCCATGACTCCATGCCCAATGGTTTGAAACTTATCACACTTTACCTTGCCTCTTTGCTTGAGATTTCTACCTTCCATCCAAACCCAAACAAAAAACCCCTGAG
>APFE031303927.1:0-52174 GCA_000404065.3 Pinus taeda | reverse complement strand
GAACCATCTTGCAGGTATCCTTCTCGAACACTATCTTTACACCTACATCATCCAACTTGCTTACAAAAATCAGAATTCTGGCCAACGCAGGAATATGCAGAACACCTGGAAGGGTTCTAACCCTTCCACCTTGCAACTTCAACTTTACTTTTCCGTGACCAATGATTCTAGCCTTCCTTTCATCTCCTAAGAAGACATCACCACCATCATATTTCTCATACTCGCAGAACCACTCTCTATGGGGAGTGAAGTGAAAGGATGCACCTGAGTCAATCAACCATGCCTCATGATCTACATGTGTACTTGAAGAAGCCAAGTACACATCCCCACCTTCATCTGAGGTGATTTTCGCCTCTGCAGAAGGAGCATCATCAGATCCCTTTCCTTTATCAGGAGCTTTAGATTTACACTCCCTTCTGAAGTGCCCTTCCTTTCCGCATTTCCAGCACACCACCTTTGTAGTTTTTCCTGGAGATTTAGATCTCCCTCTAGATTTAGATCTCCCACTCGATGACTTATTTTTTGTTTCTGTTCTGGGACCGTCCTCGTACAGACAAGGCATCACCATTCTGGTTGTCCATATTTTTCCGTCTCATCTCCTCCGTCAGCAAGGCTGAGACTATTTCATCAAACTGCAAAGCAGTTGCATTGCTACCTATTGCAATAACCAGACTATCCACGAATCTGGTAGAGAACACAACAAACTGATGCACTTATCTTCATCTGAAATTTTAATATCAATAGATGATAACTGACTTACCACAGTATTAAACGCATTCAGATGCTCTGTCACTGAGTCTCCATCTTTCATCCTCAGGTTATACAGCTTTTTCGCAGGAATAGTTTATTCACCAGAGACTTAGATTGGTACAAAGTCCCTAACTTGTCCCATAGAGCCTTCGCCGTAGCTTCCCCTGATACATTCAACAATACTGAATCTGAGACACACAATCGTATTGTGCTCTTTGCCTTCCGATCCAGCTTTTTCCATTCTTCATCGGTCACTCCCGTTGGTTTAGTACCTGGATCTACCGCGATCCACTGATCTTTATCCACCAACAGATCCTCCATCTTGAGTTTCCACAACTCAAAACTCTGACCATTGAACTTCTCAATCTCTATCTTTCCGCTGCTTGCCATCTTCTTTCACCACCAGAATCGATCTCGCAGATCTCCCACTGAACAGGGTCTACCATAGGCCCGAGCGAAACCCCTCAGCAACAAAGGCGTCCCCTTGAAGCCAAAACAGCTCTGATACCAAATGTAGGTTTTAACCCCGTACAGAAAATTACCTGCATACGAATTCTAAATCACAGAAAAACTAAAAATGCGAGAGCATAACACATAAAACACATATACACAGAGATTTCCCACTGGATCTCAAAACCGAGACTACCAGCTTGATTTTTCATTATATTCCTTTCAATGTTACAATACATATTTATACATGCCGAAGCATCCAATACCATGGACCGAAAACCATCGCGTCCAAAACTGTGGACCGAAAACCATAGGTAGGTTCGCCCAACCTAATATAGGGTCCAAAAAAAGATTTCTCGGGCCACTGCCCCGAACCCCGTACAGGGGGGCTACCCGCCCCCCTCAAACCCCCCAGACAGGGGGGGCTGCCGCCCCCCCACTGCGCAATCGGCACGGCGAAGGGGGGGCTCCACCCCCCCTCTAACCCCCAGTTCACTACGTAGGTTAGTCGTGGAAAGAATATAACACAACCCAACACTAGCTTTCCCAGCATTCAAGTTCGTCTACTCAAATAAGTATCTCAACCCACTTTGATCACTGATCAATACAAAGTTATTCCCAAGAAGATAGTGCCTCCACATCTTCAATGCATGGATGATCACTTCTAGCTCAATATCATTTGTCGGATAATTGTTCTCACGCTCATTTAGTTTTTGTGACTCATAACACACTACTTGTCCTTCGTGCATGAGAAATCCACCAAGTCCTCTCTTGCAAGCATCTGTGCATACCACAAACTCCTTGTCCAAATCTGCGATCTTTAACATTGGAGCATTTGGCAACAACTGCCTTAACTACTCAAAACTTGATGCACATTCCTCTGTCCATTCAAATTTATTACCTTTCCTCTATAATGACACAATAGGATATGAAATCTGAGAGAAGTTCATAATGATCCTCCTATAGTAACCTGCTAACCCCATAAATTGTCTTACCTCTTCCACATCTCTAGGAGCTGCCCACTAAATGATAGCCCTTATCTTCTCTATATCCACTGCTATACATTCCTTGGGTACCACATGCCTCAAGTAATGTACTTATGTATGAAAGAAACTATATTTTCTAAGCTTCGCATAAAACTTATGCTCTCTTAGCTATCTCAACACTATTGCTAAATGCTCGACATGTTCTTCCTCATTCTTAGAATATATCAATATGTCATCAATGAACACAATAACAAACTTGTCCAGATAATGACACAACATGATTTTCAAGAAGAACATAAAGGTGGCTGGAGCATTAGTCAAACCAAATGGAACTACAACAATCTCATAATGCCCGTACCTAGTCCGAAAAGTTGTCTTGCGTATGTCCTCTTCTTTAATGCGTAACTGATGATATCTGAATCTCAGATTAATCTTCAAGAACATTGTCGCTCCATTTAGCTGATCGAACAAGTCATCAATAATTGACAAAAAATACTTTTTCTTTATGGTCACCTTGTTCAACTTCATGTAATCAATGCATAACCTGAGAGTACCATCCTTCTTCTTTACAAAAAATATTGGTGCTCCCCAAGGTGATACACTTGGCCTAATGTATCCCTTGTCAAACATTTCCTTCAACTGCAACTTTAACTCTACCAACTATGGAGTGCTCATCTTGTATGGTGTCTTTAATGATGGTGTTACCCCTGGTACCAACTCAATAGAAAATTCTACTTCCTTGTGAGACGATAACTCTGAAATATTTTCCGGAAACATGTTTTGAAACTGTTGCAAGATCGGGTACCTACTCAATACCTCTGCATCATCAACATCCTTAGCTTTGCCACTAGAAATATGTACTGCAAATAACACACACCCTTTTTTGTGACTGCGCTTTGCCTACATAGTTGTGACCATTCTAACTGATGTTTCCGTCTTCTTACCCTGTAAGATTCTTTTTTCTCCATTGTCATCCAAGCACTCAATATCCTTTTCATAATAATCCACCTTAGTCCTATGAAGATACAACCAGTCCACACCCAAAATAATATTGTATGATCCCAACGGAAATACATGAAAGTGTGCTAATGTAGGCATACGATTCAACTCAAATGCACAATCTCTTATCTATGTTGGAAATAATACTGACAGGGGGGGTGAATCAGTATTATCAAGTCAATTATTTTTCATTTCATACACATATTTGTATATGCTACTTGAGTTAATGAAAAAAGTATATATACACAACTTCAGTTAATGAAACTAGCGTATAAGTTGTAGACTTATAATTTAATTTATTCTTCAGATGTTGTCCATAAATCTGTGTGTCAGAGCCATATAAATAGTAACCAAAAATAGAAAATAGAGCAGACAGTCACACAAAATAACAGAAGATATACGGTGGAAACCCAATGTGGGTGAAAACCACCTGCTGCAATTTGTCTCTATCTTCTTTCAATTTAGAAACTTCTTTTTACAATGTTTTTGTACTGGTGCAGTCTTATACCAGTATGCAGGCTACAACCTACAAAAGGTTACAACCTTCTCTCATTCTCCACCTTCTCCTGGAAGGGAGCTACAACCCCCTTAGCTCTTGTACTAGCTGAGGTACTAGTACGTAGGTGTTGACCTACAGAAGGCTACAACCTTCTCTTTTCTTCCAAGGACCACGTTTCATAAATTTCCAGACTGGATCCATGAATAACATCAATCAGACATCAAATATATCTACATCAACCAATTTTCTTTGTACAACCCAATACAAAATCAATCAATCACTTCTCTGAATGTTGTAACCAGAACAATAACAGTAACTAGACACCAATCCTGAACCCAGAATACTGCAGCAATAAACCAAAGTAGCTAAAACATATTTTATGAGACGTACACTACTTCAAGATGAGGAACCTGCGTGCATACGCTTCTGTATAAAGGCAAACCTGAATGTACGCTTCTTTGAATTACTAAAACAGCGTGTATACGCGCCTGTGCTACGCCAAACCTGCATACAGATCTGTGAAAGACAATTTTCCCTTTTCAAGTATTCAAGCATTAGTTATGCCTAGATTATCAGATTCATAGATCAATTTATGCGTCAAGTATAATAGATCAAAATCACACAAAGATACTACTATTCAAGCCTTCAGATTTGACCCATCAATAGAACTTATCCATCTTGTAACGCTCAGGTTCCTCCTTGATTCAGATCCAGTTATGCACCATAAACAAATCACCAGTATTCCAGATCTTGCTCCTCATAAGACATTCAAAACTTAAGTCACTTTTCTTGCCAAATGATCTCTTCCTTTTTATAGTCTTGACCTTACTTAAATCGTGGCCCAAAACCGTAGATAACCAATACTGGGGACCCAATACCTAGGTTCAATAATTCAAATGCAATACCAAGGTCTAAAACCATCGGTCCAACTACCATGGACCCAAAAATAATATTTCCCACATGTACACGCTTTTCCGTGCATGAAAGTGTGTGTATACGCATACGTGACTTTTTATCATCAATACCGCATATATACGCGACCTGGTTAAAAGGAACCTGCGTATTTGAAGTTTTCTTCCATTCTGAGAGCTTGAACTGTGATCTGCCACCTGAGTGTGTTGCCATAAAGGACAACACCTGTGCCATAGTGCCAAACCTGTGCCATAATGCCAACAATCTCCCCCTTTGGACTTGATGGCAACCCTACATCATTCAAAGTCATTCTCCCCCTTTGACATCAACGGCAAAGGGTTATGCTCCCCCTGAGTTCATGTTGAAACCTCTGCTCTGCTGTGTTGTCCATGCTCCCCCTAACTGTCTGCAGAAAATGGTCTATAAGAAAGAACATGACTCTATACATCAGAAGCGACCTTCCTATCACCAAAGACTCATACATACATCCATCTCCCAAACAAATGGGGATATACCAGTATTGACTCATCCACCCAACCAAGTGGGGATACATCAATAGTTTACATAAGATAAAACAAGAACGTTACATCATCCATCCCAAGCATAGTGGGGAACCAAGATAAGCCGTTACATGACCTTGATAATGAAAAGAAATACATGACATAGAGACGAAATATCTACAGCAAGACTATGATAGTTATCAACAACTATCATTAGCAGCATCTGTCAATCAACCTTCAGCCCAGCAACCATGATCTCCCTCTACATCTACTTCACTTGAAACCAAAAGCAACTATGAAATTGAACAAAGATCTTCTAAGATAATGCCAACAATGCATTATATGCTCCCCCTGAACTTGTGCCAGATGGTCTCTGACATACCCATATCAAACTCTTTTCTCTCAGAGCCTGGCCCACTGTTTGTCTTCAACCAACATATACACGACTGTATCCATATAAACTGGAGTATGTACGCGTATCAACCTCATGAAACTCGCGTACAACCACTTTTCTCTGAAACAAACAAGATTTAATAGCAAGGTGATGCATCAACTACCCCCAACTTCTGTCTGAGGTATTTAAATGTCTCCCTGGGCAGTGGTTTGGTGAGTATATCAGCAACTTGTTCCTTAGAGGGAACATACTCCAATTTGACCTTTTGTTCAAGCACTTGTTCCCGGAGAAAATGGTACTTGATAGGTATGTGCTTAGTCTTTGAATGCATGACAGGATTCTTTGAAAAACTGATTGCACTTGTATTATCACAAAAGATGGAGATAGGTGGTGTACAAGTGATTTGAAAATCTTGCAAAGTTTGCATCATCCAAAGGAGTTTTGTGCAGCAAGATGCAGTAGCCACATATTCTGCTTCTAATGTAGATAAAGCAATTGAACTTTTTTTATTGCTGAACCAAGATACTAAACTGGAACCCATAAAGAATGCACCACCACTAGTGCTTTTTTTGTCATCCACGTTTCCTGCCCAATCTGCATCTGTATATGCACGAAGTGTGAAATAGGCATCTCTAGGATACCATAAGCCATAGTTTTGTGTTCCTTGAAGATATTTGAAAATCCTTTTAACTGCCTGAAGGTGTGCTTCCTTTGGATTTCCCTGGAATCTTCCAACTATTCCCACTACATGCATGATGTCTGGCCCAGTACCTGTCAGATAGAGCAGACTACCAATCATGGATCTATAGGTTGGTCGATGTACTACTGCTAATTCATCATTTGCGCTTAGGCTGCATCCTGTTACCATAGGGGTACATACTGGTTTTGAATCTTCCATCCCATATTTCTTCAAAATCTGCTTGAGGTACTTGGTTTGTGATAAAAAGATACCATCTTTATTTTGTTGGATTTGTAAACCAAGAAAATATGTCATCTCACCAAGCAAGGACATTTCAAATTCTTTCTGCATCACCAAAGCAAAGTTTTGACTCATGGCTTCTTCATTGCTACCAAAGATGATATCATCAACATATACAACAAGTATTAACAATTTATCATTATCAATTTTTATATATAGATTGGTATCTGTTGATCCCTTTGAAAAACCTTCTTGATGAAGGTATTTGTCCAGACGATAATACCAAGCCCTTGGAGCCTGTTTAAGACTGTAGAGTGCCTTCTTAAGTCTGCATACAAGTTTACAATCATTTCCAAGGATGAATCCATCTGGTTGCTCAATATACACTTCTTCCTCTAAGTCCCCATTTAAAAAGGCTGATTTCACATCCATTTGAAATACTTTGAACTTCTGAAAGCTAGAAAGCGCAAGGAACATTCTTATTGCCTCAAGTCTAAAAAATGGTGCAAAAGTTTCTTCAAAGTCTATACCTTCTTGTTGAGCATACCCTTTACAAACAAGTCTGGCCTTGTTCCTAATAACTTCTCCATTTTCATTTAGTTTGTTTTTGAATATCCATTTTGTCCCTATGACATTCTTATCTTTTGGTCTAGGAACCAACTCCCAAGTGTTATTCTTTTCAATCTGCTCAAGTTCTTCATCCATGGCATTGACCCAGCATTCATCTTTGCATGCCTCTCTTACATTTTGTGGTTCAGTGGAGGAAAGCAATGCTAGATAGCTTGAAGCTTCTAAAATGGTTCTTCTTGTTTGTACACTTGCCTCTTTCTGTCCCAAAATTTGAGTTTCAGGATGATTCTTCTGAACGTACCTGGATGGAGTCTTTTCTTCTATCCTTATCTGTTCTTCTAGTGCCTCATGGGTTTCTTCTTCATCATGAATCTGACTTGATGTTGAAGGATAGTCCTCATCATCTTCAAAATCTTCAGATTTTACTTGCCTAGGAGTGTTTCCTTATTCATCAACCACTACATCAATACTTTCAAGAATTTTTCCAAGTCTTTTATTGTAACACTTATATGCTTTGTTGTGGGGAGAGTAACCAAGGAGAATGCTTTCATCTGCTCTAGGTTCAAACTTGCTAAGGTTTTCATCAATCTTTTTTAAGTAGCATTTGCTTCCAAAAATTTTGAAATATTTTACCGTGGGAGTCTTACCATACCAAAGTTCATGAGAAGTCTGAGTGTTGTTTACTCGGACGTTTGTCTTGTTGAGAATAGTAACTGCAGCAAATGTAGCTTCACCCCAGAAGGTTGCGGGAGTTCCAGACTCATCAAGCATAGCACGAGCCATTTGTCGAACCATTCTGTTCATCCTTTCCACTACTCCATTTTTCTGAGGAGTCCTTGCAGTAGAGAATTCCCTTCTTATTCCATGTTCTTCACAAAAATCGAAAAATTCATCTGAGGTAAATTCCCCTCCTCGATCAGACCTAAGGCATTTGATTTTGCGATTTGATTCGTTTTCAACCAAGGCTTTGAATGCTTTGAATTTTTTGAAAGCTTCATCTTTATACTTCATAAGTCCTATCCAACACATCCTTGAAAATTCGTCAATGAACAATATGAAGTATTCTTCTCCTCGAGGTGACCTCTTCCTAGTTGGACCACATATATTAGTATGGACAAGTTCAAGTGGCCTGCTAGCTGATCCTTCCTTCTCAAGGAAATTAGTTTTAGTTTGCTTACCAGACTGACATGATTTGCACATTGTATTGTCTGGAATTCTAATGTCAAGGAGATCACAAACCGCTTGATATTTGCATGCTTTCCTTATCTGAGAGAAGCTTAAATGCCCCAATCTTCTGTGCCATAGCTAGTGTTCATCATTTTTGCTTAGATAGCATTGTTGTCATCCTCCTTTGAGTATGTATAAATTATTTGGAGTTCTTATGCCTTTGATCACTATTTCTCTTGTATCAAGCTCACAAACAATACATCCATTTGATCGAAATATTACCTCATTTCCTTGATCACACATTTGATTGACACTCAATAGATTATGCTTTAAGCCATCAACATACATAGCATTTCCAGCTTTGACCTTCTCTTTCAAACGAATAGAACCTTTACCTTTTATTGAGAGCAGGGGTGTCATTTCCAATGAGACTCTTTTCCTTTTCTAAGCACTATATGACTGAAGTTTTTCTTTATCACCTGTCATATGTTCAAGCATGCACTGTCGATGTACCACTGATTTTCCTGTCCTTCTGCATATAAGGCTATCCCACATCTTTCTGGTTGTGGTTCTTTCTTTCTCCATGTTTTGGGACTCAATGAAGCTTGCTCCTTCTGAGTTGTTTGCCGAAACCTACTCATGCATTCAGAAGCTTCATGACTGAAGTTGTTACAAATAAAACATTCTATTTCATTTTCAAGAGCAGAAAAGTTATTGTAGGTTCTTTTCATGAGCCCAGTCATACTTCTTTGTTTTTGAGCTTCTCCAGTCATGATGGTCTTGTAGGCAACACATTGAGCAGCTTTGTGTCCAAAGTTATGAAAAGAGAAACATTGGCCATTGAAGAAACTCTTGTGATTATCAAATCTACCGACCAAATGATTGTAGTTTCTATTGATATCCATTCTTGAGGAAAATTGAGAACGATTTACCTACGGTTGGTTGTAGCTTCTGTTCATCCTTGATGTAAATTGCCCTAGATTTACTTGGTGCTCTCTGTTCATTCTTGAAGTAAATTGTTTTACCTGGTGATCTGCATTATGCCTTTGCTGTCGATTGTCAACCTGTTCATTTTTCCTTGTTGCATTAAGATAACTTTTGGAGGTGGATGGCTTTTGTGCTTGAGATGCTTCTTCAGAATATTCGAGACCTGTCTTGATTAGAGGAGAACACTGCACTTTGATAATCTCATCTAAAGTTTCAGATCCTTTAGCAAATCTAAGATTAAGGGATTTTGTTTTTTCAATTTCTTTTCTAAGTCCCACAATTTCACATTCTAACTTTTCATTGTGTTTATCTCTTTCAGCAAGTTGGAATGTCAGAGTATCTATAATCATATTCTTTTCTTCTAAACAAATTTTAAGTTTAGAAATTTCTTCATAAAGACCTTCTTCATTTATAGCATTCAAGAAAACATCATCTTCAAAGGCCATCAAAAGTCTATCATCATTACATTGTTCATCTTTATCATGATTTGAAAGTCCATCACTGTCTTCATGTGTATAATAGCTCTTTACTTACATTCTGTTTTCTGTTCCATCTAACTGGTTCCTTATCTTTATATTTATGAGGACACGTGGCAGCATACTACCGACTCTTCCACAAGCAAAGCATTTGAAAGGTAGCTTACCTCTAAATCTTCCAGTCCCCCGTTGAAGGTTCTTGACAAAGTTTGATTCTTCCTCTCCTTTTGACATATGTCCTAACTCATTGTAATCTCCTTTTCCTGAGGCTTTGAATGCAACTTCTCTCCTGTCTGATGGTCCTCCTTTCCTCATTTCGTAAGCAGTCAGGATTCCATGCAACTGTGACATGCTAATGCTCTATAGGTCCTACTTTTCTTCTATGGCAAAAACTTTTGAATCAAACTTAGAAGACAAGGATCTTAGAAGCTTTTCAACTAGAACAATTTCTTTTATTTCATCACCCAATTTTTTCATGCAGTTAACAATCTCATCAATGCGTAAGAAATAGTTAGCCACACTTTCATCATTGTACATTCTGAGATTTTCATATTGAATCCTCAGTGTTTGTAGTTTTGCTCGTTTTACCTGATCATCTCCTTCATAGCTGAGAACGATCTTGTCCCATATTTCTTTTGCGGTTTTGAGCTGCATAACCTTGACAAATTCTGATTGAGATAGACTCCCTAATAGAGTATTGACAATCTTAGCATTTGTTTCATACTGCTTTTTACCAGCCATATCTGTAGGAGTTGCTGATGGAAATGTGTATCCTGTTTCTATGATATCCCAGACTTCTGTACCAAGAGATTGAAGATAGGCTATGATTCTTACCTTCCAATAGACGAAGTTGCTCCCATCAAAAATTAGTGGCCTTATTGATGCCTCCTTTTCGTAGTTGCTCATGATGATAGATCTTCCTTCAAGCGATCAAGCTTCTTCTGAAGGACCTGCTCTAATAACAATTGTTGGAAATAATTCTAAGGGGGGGGTGAATCAGTATTATCAAGTCAATTATTTTTCATTTCATACACAGATTTGTATACGCTACCTGAGTTAATGAAAACAACGTATATATGCAACTTCAGTTAATGAAAATAGCGTATAAGTTGCAGACTTATAATTTAATTTATTCTTCAGATGTTGTTCATAAATCTGTGTGTCAGAGAAATATAAATAGTAACCAGAGACAGAAAATAGAGCAGACAGTCACACAGAAGAACACAAGATATAAGGTGGAAACCCAATGTGGGTGAAAGCCACCTGCTGTAATTTGTCTCTATCTTCTTTCAATTTAGAAACTTCTTTTTACAATGTTTTTGTACTGGTGCAGTCTTATACTAGTACGCAGGCTGCAACCTACAGAAGGCTACAACCTTCCCTCGTTCTCCAGCTTCTCTTGGAAGGGAGCTACAACCCCCTTAGCTCTTGTACTAGCTGAGGTACTAGTACGTAGGTGCTGACCTACAGAAAGGCTACAACCTTCTCTTTTCTTCTAGGGACCATGTTTCATAAATTTTCAGACTGGATCCATGAATAACATCAATCAAACATCAAATATATCTGCATCAACCAATTTTCTTTGTACAACCCAATACAAAATCAAACAATCACTTCTCTGAATGCTGTAACCAGAATAATAACAGTAACCATACACCAATCCTGAACCCAGAATACTGCAGCAATAAACCAAGGTAGATAAAACATATTTTATGAGACGTACGCTACTTCCAGATGAGGAACCTGCGTGCATACGCTTCTGTATAAAGTCAAACCCGCGTATACGCTTCTTTGAATTACTGAAACAACGTGTATACGTGCCTGTGCTGCACCGAACCTGTGTACAAATCTATGAAAGATAGTTTTCCCTTTTCAAGTATTCAAGCATTAGTTATGCTTGGATTATTAGATTCATAGATCAATTCATGCGTCAAATATAATAGATCAAAATCACACAAAGATACTACTATTCAAGCCTTGAGATTTGACCCATCAATAGAACTTATCCATCTTGTAACGCTCAAGTTCCTCCTTGATCTAGATCCAGCTATGCACCATAAACAAATCACCAATATTCCAGATCTTGCTCCTCATAAGATATTCAAAACTTAAGTCACTTTTCTTGCCAAATGATCTCTTCCTTTTTATAGTCTTCGCCTTACTCAAACCATGGCCCAAAACCATAGATAACCAATACTAGGGACCCAATACCTAGGTTCAATAATTCAGACACAATACCAAGGTCTAAAACCATAGGTCCAATTACCATGGACCCAAAAATAATCTTTCCCACATGTACACGCTTTTCCATGCATGAAAGTGCATGTATACGCATACGCAACTTTTTATCATCAATGTCGTGTATAGACGCGACTTGGTTAAAAGGAACCTATGTATATGAAGTTTTCTTCCATTCTGAGAGCTTGAACTGTGATCTACCACCTGAGTGCGTTGCCATCAAGGACAACACCTATGCCATAGTGCCAAACCTGTGCCATAATGCCAACAATCTAGTGATGTACTCTCTTCTTTGTACCTGTAGCCAACTACAACAACTAGGATTCAACATGCACTTCTTTTTTCAAATCACACTTATCTAGCAGGTCAGGACTAACATAACTACAATTAGGTCCAGGGTCAATCAAAATGGAAACAACTTGATCACAAAGCTTACTGTCCATCTCCCTAGAAATTTCTTTGTTCCCTGCCTCCCTGTTATCCAACATTCCATAGATACAAGGAATGCTTTGCCCAATATCCCCAATAGTCTATGCCTCTTGTACATTATAGATCTGAGGCCTACCACCCTGATTCTATGAATAATATCTCTTAATATGTTCCTTACCACACATCCAACACTCCAACCTTCTTGTACCATCACCTCTATTCTACTGTTGTCGCCCATGTCCCTGTCTAGGTACGTTCAAATTCTTGTATGGTGCAACATTTTATTTCTCTTCTACATTCTAAGGCCTTATTCTTTTTCACTGCCATTTACCTTTACCTTAATATTTCCCTTCCCATCCTTTCTAAGATTCATTCTTATGCTTTGCCTTCTCATAGCAATGCTTCAATTTCCTAATAACTTCTTCAACTAATCGAGGCTCATCATGCTCAATCTAACCTCTAAAATCTAATGGAAATCCACTAACAAATATTTGATCTTTAGCCTTCTCATCCTTAAGATACGGTATATACCTCAATAGCTCTAGGAACTTAGTTGTATACTCCTCATCTGTCATCAATCCCATATTTAGCTAGTAAAATGCTTTGGCCTTACTGTCATGATACCTTTCTGACAAGTAATTCTTCTTGAAAAGTCCTTCAAATTCATGCCAGCCCAACTCCATCCTAATGTCTCTAACCCACTTCACATCTTCCCACTAGACGTTTTCTTTCTCTTTGAGGCTGAAGATAGTTATTCAGGCCTTCATATTCTCTGTGTACTCATGCAACTCAAAGAATTTCTTCATCCCAAGTAACCAAGCCTCTGCATCCTCTGACTTCTTCAAGTCTCCTCCATCAAAAGTAGGTGGCTTAGATTTCTTAAATTCATTGGAAAAATATCTCATGCCACTCCTCTTGTAAGGATGACAATGATGATGATCATAGTGCCTTGCAAAACTAGAACTAGAATACGATATATGTCCATCACGTCTCCTATATGGAGTGTCCAAGAATCTACCATCTCTAACATTTTCATCCCTATATGACATGTTCTGACAATTTGATATACTGCCAAAGGCCCTATTAGTTATGTCCTCTTGTCCATCGTTGATCTGATGTGGTCCCTGTCTCTGTAATTTTGAAAAACTCTGAAGGATTACTGCATTGACTTCTACTTGTTTCTCTTCTGCCTACATGATTATGTCATTACGTGATTTGCAACTTTTTAATTCTTCCTTCAATATTATCAATGTGTTTGCTAAGTCAGAAGAGTGCCCAACACCATGCTGCTCATCTGACCCATAGGTAGAGTCTCGTGAACTATAGTCTACAATATTTCTAGTCATCTTGATCTCTTTCCTTCCAAACATACCATCTTAGATAAACCAAAATATAAACATAATCAACATACCTTAGTGTATCTCGAGGAGAATATCTTGTCTGTAAGATCAACCAGATTAGTAAAATACATGTATAATATAATCATAACATCATATAGATTTCACCCTAATTAGAGTCCAATCATCAATGCATGACCCTATCAACCACACATCATGACCTCATGCATGAAAACTACAACCATGTCAATGTATGCATAATAAACATACGTACAACTTGCATACACACATGATACATACAAACACTACCATGCATAACCAATGCATAACTGACCTATACTCATGATAAACACATCCAACAACACACCATCAACTTCCACATAACTACACAAACTCCATCATGACCAAAACCATGCATACACAACAAGTACATAGACCACAAGTATAAGCAAGACATATGCAACTGACATGAATGGATGACCAACACACCGCTCATCTAGTCCAAAGTGGTGAACCATGCTCTGATACCACTCTGTAACACCCTCCTCCTACATTTACCCAAGTTAAGTGGTCCACTGGGGTAAACATGTGATGATAGGCTGCTAGAATCTAATTCAACTCCCCATGTACAATTAAGGAAGTGGAACCAACACAACACATCCAATCTGACCTTTTGCACAGGTCATAGAACCTATAGGAGCCAACCAACCCTTCTAGGTGATCAACCCTTGAGACAACTTGACACTTCACTACCCTAGAGCTTTAATCTCTCCCATGGCATGGGCATGCAAGCAACTGGGGCCCTCCAGTTGCTCTCACAACATGGGCATGCAAGTGATTGGGGTCTTTTTCAGCTAGTTCTAACCCTACAACCCAGGATTTTGTGACGCTTTTTTAAGGCAAGGACTCAGACCACTTCCCAGAACTCCATGAAACCTTCAGGAATGAAAAGTAACATCGAGTCAATGATACGAATGAAAATAATCAAACAAATACTTGACTAGGAGCCCTACTAGTAATGACAGGAATTTCATCAACCATGTCACAAATATGCAATCTATAGGTCATAACAACATATTTGAGCATATGGGTCTCATACTTATGTGAGAATCGCTGAGAAGCATTGGTGCCTTCTCACATTCATTGCATTATCATCTATTACGTCATATATTCATTGTTCATTCATTTACAAATCAAAACATGATGGAATCCATACATCATTATTGTCATAAAACATACTCAACCAACATATAAACAAAAACAATACTAAGGATACATCAACCATAAATGCCAGATATGAACCAATACATTTATTCATAAAATACCAAGGAAAGGAACTCTTATTAATGAATGCAAAAGCCAACCGGGAATGGGATTTCCACGAACCACCCGACCATAGATTGGTTGAGCCAAATCTTTCTTTCGGCCAATCACCCCCGTTCCATATTCCGAGCATGAATGTGCAACTCATAACCAAAATTGACCTAGGGTTTCCCGAGGCTACACCACCTCACCCTCATCATTAGAACCAGGTTTTACCACAATTCTCATTGGATCACTAGGCCAAAACAAGCATGGATGCCACCATATTTCTCCACCTACACTGTAAGGAATTTTCATGTCTCCTAATCTCTAGGCTTTACCATATATCCTGCCATTCATTGGTCGAGGATTCCTAGGCCTAATTGAGACAGCAATCTGTGGGCTTTACCACAATACACACTGGACCACTAGGCCCTAACCGAGACTCCACCCTCCAGGCTTTACCGTATATTCCATTCCAGGATTCCTAGGCCTGATGGTGAGCTCCCAACTCTTGGCTTTACCATATATCTCACCATTCACTGGTTTAGGATTCCTAGGCCCACTGAAGCAACACAAACTCCCGCTTTACCGCAACCCATACTCTGATTCAAGGGTCATTACATTGTGGATTTACCAAAAGCCATGATCTTGTTCAGGGATCACTATGCCATGTGTTCTTTGTTTCATAGATCCACCTCGCTGAGCTTTGAATCCATTCGACAATCTAGCTCAACTGAAAACATGAGAACCTGTCACACCATGGCTACCTATAAATGGTAAGGCAAGGCTGAAGAACACTGTCACACCTGGAAAAACCCATGCCCATGACAAGAAGAGAACCAGGAACACACATGCATAACTGTGCATGCCAAAAGTAGAAAGGAAATAATACATGTAAATTGATACCTACAAATAATCATGTTGTAGCTTCTTGATCTAGCTCTTCGTTGGTGTATCTTTGCTTCTTCTTACCTTATTTTCTCTTCTTGATATATTGTTGAAGTGCTCCAAGAAAACTCTAAGTGTCCATGAGTGTGTGAGAGAGAGGATAGAGAGAGAGCTCCAAAACTGAACTAACAAAATGTACCAATTGATCATTAGAAGCCTTTGTATTAATGAAGTCTCTGTTTTCTTCAATTTTCCATTATTTTCCTTCATTTTTGCTCCTCACATGCAACATGTGACCTTTCACCTTCCTTTTCTCCTAATTTCCTTTATTTTCATAAATAAAATTCCAATTAATGTCTCATGCCTTTCCAAAGCATTTGCCAATTTCCTTACCCATAATAAACCAAATGAACACCCACACTTGGATGGCTTTCCCAACATTTAGCTTGGTATAAGTGTCTGTTAACCATGGTTATTATTTTTCCTTTATTAAATTTTATTACATGTATTTTCTCAACTAATACATTTTTCCATTTCATGTTTTGGTGAAATGGAGAAAATAAAAACACCATGATTGGTAAGGCCTTTACAAGGCGTCCCTTTAAATGGTAGGGATATGTAAAACATTGGGTGGAGGGTTACAAACACACATTTACCCTATTTATAGGGGTATCTCTACACCACCAGCTAAAGTAAGAAATTGATTTGACATTTAGTGCCTCTTTTCTTGATGGCCTTGGATACAAATGATCTTCTAGAGAATGAGGAGATCAAATGTTAGATTGAATATCTAACATATCAATACCGCATTTTGTCAAGTTACTCATATGGGTCATATTGTGTTATTTCAAAAGAAAAATGGAACATGGTGACTTTGTATTAGCCATAAATCCTTAAACAAAATCATACTTAAGAATGGATGCCTCAGGCTTTAAATTAATTATTTACTCTATTATCTCAAAGGTGACAAGTTTTTAGTAATTGGGTTTATCTTGAGTGGTTGGGAGGAATAGTTATTGTCCCTCCCACATAGATTCAATTCATGCAGCTGATATGATGAGCCTTGTTGTAATGACTTGGAGCCTTGTTGTTGAGTCTAAGTAGTCCCGTAAGTATTGAAACATGTATATTCCTCATATGAAATGTAAAGTTATTCCCTCAAGGACCGAAACATGTATATTCCTCATATGCAATATAAATTTGTTTCTCATGGAAAAAAAAGGTGACATGTTTTTCAACAAGATTGATCTTAATTGAGGTTATCACTAGGTGTTAATCAAGCCAAATAATGCATTGAACAAAACCTTGAAATCTAAAGAGGGTATCTTTGAGTGGTTAATCATGCTCTTCAACTTGAGTAATGTGCCAACAATGTTCATGAAAATTCTTGACAAGGTTATATGGTAATTAACTATTTCTTTTATTGTATACACCTAAATGATATTAACATATATATTCAATAGAACTTGGGAATAGCATATGAATCACACTTAATAAGTGTTTGAGCACTCTACACTAGCACAACATATACACAAACTTAGAGAAGTGCACATTTAAAATGCAAAGAATTCGATGAGCATGGCGTGCATGTGGATTTGACCAAGATTCAAGTCATTTACAATTGGCTAACTATGAAGACATTAATGGAGATTTGCAACTTCTTGGGCATTGCAAACTTTTACAACAAGATCATGTGGAGCTATTGCTTGAATAATGAGCCAAATGACCAAGGTTAAATTCAATGCCAAGTTTTTTTTTATCAATGAATATCGAAACATGAGCATAGATTAATTCTATATATCTTGAATTTTGATTTTTCCATACATGAAACCATTCATTCTCTTGTGAATCAAACCCTCAGAAATCATGGGCATTTGATGTAGTATCACAATAAGACATTGTCTAAAGTTGTTTGCAAACTTGCCACCTATAATAAGAGATTTAATCTATTGTTAATTCTTATTCACATTGGAAACATTCTATATGAGAAAGAAAACAATCATCGGTAGTGAGTGCAAAACTCTACCATTCATGCAAACATGTGTCCTATCACCTTTAGGATGGATTTTTTTTTGTGTCATCTTCCACGTCCCATATATGTATCACATCTTTTCCACTTTTGTGTTCCTTCTTAAAACTATAAGAAGATGATTTGGTAGAGAAATTATAATTGGATGGAAAAACATTGCAACCAGGAGAAGAAAAAGGTAAAGGTAATTTTTTCCAAAAATTAAAAAATAATTATTTTACAAAATCTTTAAGTAAAATTAATAAATACTATACATGGATCAATTTCTCATGGATCAATTTCAGCTGAAATTCTTCTCAAAACCTATCCAAATTAAATTCCAAATAAAATCATAAACTAGGAAATTTATTTATTGCATCGCTAAATTTCAGTTGAAATTGTACTGAAAAAGTAACCAAAGAAAATCATAAACCATCATTAAATTTGCACTTGAAATTTTCTCAAGACAATACTTAAGAAAATATGTTTATGCACAAGACTTTTAAGAGATCAGAATTCCAAAAACATCTTACTTTATCACCGTTTCACTGCAGTGTAAATTGTACCAGAAGTACTGTATATGTTTATGCACAAGACTTTTAAGAGATCAGAATTCCAAATAACATCCTACTTTATCACCTTTTTACTGCAGTGTAAATTGTACCAGAAGTATGCTACAATAGATCTGTTTGAAATACACCTTTATCTCCTTTGTTTCCAAGAGGTAAGCTTTTTTCTACCGCTATGTAATGATCATTTGAAAATTATTGATCCTAATGTCGTATGATCAAATCTGCATCTTATCAGATTTACATGTCATACACTAACATGGTTGGTTAAGCTGGGTCGGTGAGTGAATGTTAATAGTAATTTTTTAATTAAATTAAATAGATTTGAAAATATTATATTGTAAATTTATAATAGAATTGTGAAAATAAGTAAGAAAAAGGGAGTTGTTTATAATGAGATTTTTTGGAGATTCCAGTGACGGAATCCAGCCGAAGAAATTGAGGTTAAATCTTGATTTTTAGCAGTTAAAATGGTTTTTTCACTGTATATTTGGATTCAGCACCCTGAAAAACCCTGTGATCCTTTGATTGTGCAGAAACTAGCTATCAAACTTGCCATTCCAATAAATTGCTGCCAAATTTTGATGGGAAAAACCAGCCGAAAAAAGTTTCAATAAGTCTCATTATAAACTAACCGCAAGAAAAACTAAATGCACAAAAATATGCAAGAAAAACTAAATACACAAAAATATGTAAATTTTCTGATTTTAAACTTACAAATAAATTTTAATTAAAAGAAAAACGACGACAACGACAACTCTGTAATATCAGTGGAAAAGCTGAACTCTCTATCTTTTTCTACTACCGAAACAAACCGCACCGAGGAGTCTAAAATCTACCAGAAAACCTCTTAGTTACCCAGATGTAGACCATCATATTTTTGGATTTCACCTGTATTGAATGGATTACCATGATTTGCTATATCAACCTGCAGCAATAAATAATGCAGAAGAATGAAATAACTGGAATCTATCTTGTGGACTTCTTTCAAATCCAGATACATTTTTGTAAAGCTAAAGAAATAGGAGGCGGCTTTTACTACTACATTTAAAAATGCCCAGGCCTAATTACTTTTCCAAGAAGAAAATATCAATTTCAAAGGGAATCAAATCTTGCAGGCTAGATTATCAACCAATATTTTTTTTTCGCAGAAGAAAATCTGGGCAGATCAACTTCTAAGGGAATCAAATCTTTTTTCCAAGAAGAAAAAATCAACTAAAAAATCAACCCCAAAGGGAATCAAATCCAGCAGGCTAGACTATCAACCAATACTTTTTTTTTCACATAGGAAAATTTGGCCTGATGAACCCATCAGGCCACCCAGACTATAAACCAATACTTTTTTTTCACATATGAAAATTTGGCAGATCAACCCAGAAACTAATGAAATCCAGCTGGCTAGACTATCAGACCCTAACCCAAAAGCTCAGACCCTAACCCAAAAGCTTCCAGGAGAATTGACTCTGTGACCTCCCAATCTACAGGATACTTAACAACAACCACAAAGGCTCGGATTAAACTATTTTTTTGAAACAGAAAAAAACTAATACTTATATTAAAGAAAAATATTTACATATGAAGAGCGGCATATCCGACAACTCAGAAAAATCTATCCATGCAAAATTCATAAAAAAATGACCATCGAAATCTAATTCCATGACACCTGATCCCAACAAATTCCATGATCCCTAACCTCATCAGTTCAATAGTACCATAACATTGACCTATGATAAACCATAGTAGGTAAAATATGAGTATCACTCATAGAGACTGATATTCACGCAGAGACGGAAGTAAACGTCGCCCTCGTACGCATCAGTGGAGATGGTGGCAATTCCTCTTGCCATTAAGAAATCCCCGGTACCTCCCACCACCGATATATCTCTGTACTTGGCAAGTATTGGATCGGCTCCAGCGAACGTGATGGTGCCTCTGTGGTCCGTAGAGTTGAGGACAAACGTGAATCCAAGCCAGGCACTGAAAGTGTTCTTCATGTCATAAAAGTAGAATCCCTGAGCTCTGCCCACCGGAGGGGAGTGAAAATTGTTATCAAGTGTGATTGGATCGTCAAATACCGCCAGATCTCCAAATTGGTGGTCTTTTGCGGTGAGATGTGTGAGGTTAGCCCAGTGAGGAGCACCCACAAGAGTAGAAGTAGCGTTGTCAGCGTTAGTACCGTCATAGATTACGTCGTGGAAATACAACACCAGATTCCTATAAGGCTTTCGGAGTGGTTTCTTCTTCCAGCTATACACATCGCTAGTTTGCAATAACGCAGTGGACAACACAAGCCACACAAAGCTCAAGTGCAGAGCCCTACCACTCTTGATCGCCATTGGCGAAAGTGATGGAGAAGAATTCGTGGGCGAATTGAAGGTTAACTAGAATTCCAAGGAGCAGAGCAGAGCAGAGCAGAGCAGGACTCAATAACCAAGTGTGTTGTGTCTCAGTGTGACTAGAGTAATTACCACACAACTCCCTCTCTCTATATATAATGTTTCAGTGGATGTGGAGGAGAATAGGTCTGTCAAATAAGTTCATCTTTCCACTTGAGGCGGTGTAAAATTAATGCAGCAGCATGTATCCAGTTCGGACACAAATTCTAGTCCACATAAGATCCCAAGGTGATAGTCAATAGTTTTGAATATATTTTTTTGCCCTTTTTACGTTGTGAGAGTGAACAGTCTAAAAGATTAGGGTTCTTTCATTTTTGATCGAGACTCTGGGATGGTTATAGATAATTCGTTGACTGTTATTTGGGATTGTTATGTTTGTATTTTTGTTTGGAAGTATGGAACTTTCCTTCGATTTACATAATTGTGGATTTAATGAAGCGTGATAAACAATTTAGATATGGATTGATTATTATAATGGTTTTGATCTGAGCCTTGGATTGTTATACATAATTTGGGGTTTTTATAATTGTATTCGGTAAATCTAAAAATTAAATCATGAATATTTAGATATAAAAATATGAAAGAGAGAATTATATTAAATAAATGTGAAAATGTAAATATTGAAAAATGAATATAAAGATTTAGTATAATTAATATTTTAAATTTTAGAAGAGAAAACCAGAATATGCCAAACATTAAGATAAATATTTGAAGGTGAAAATTTTAATTTACCAGTCACAGAGGCAGAGATCCTTGAGTAAAGAAACTGACAGTGTTGTATAAATGTACCCTTGTCGATGATTTGTTCAAATTGTAATCCAGTTCATCTGGACCAATTCCGAGACCAAACTTCAAGATTTTACAGTTTTGTGTATTGAGGGGGACGGTTGTGCAGGTATTGAGGGCGGCGGCCACAGGTATTCAAAGTTATTCGAAATTCTATGGCAATTCTGCAGCACGGGCTGTGAAACTCGGACGTCCGGGAGGGATAGGACGTTCGGGTGGCTTTGTCGTACACTGAAAAGTTGGGTTGATACAAAATATGAATTGGTGACTTGTGCTCGCGTGCAGGCCGAAGGATTGAAATTGAGGATGACAGAATATACTTTCCAAATAAAAACAACAAAAATATAGTAGTGCTCACTGTGGGGGAAGGAAGAAATTTCTCTGAAAATCATAGGCTATCAATATAGATATAATGTTATGTGCTATCAATTAATTAATGGGCTTGGTAGTATATGTCATTAATTCAATTAATTTAAGAAAGTACAAAATTGAATGGGTGATTTATACCGAAATTCTTATTTCCACTACAAAAATTTTAATTAATGCTCCCTGACATGTGGGGGAGATAAAGAAATATAGCGCTCTCCGGATTTTTTTTGTCCTCCAGTCATGACCTGGCGCTTTATATTTCTTTATCTCCCCCACATGTCAGAGGGCATTAATTAAAATTTTATGGTGGAAATAGGAATGGCCAACTTATACTGCCTAAGCATTAACAAATTGATGCTGCCAAAAGTAGTAAAATTTATGCAAAGTCTCTTGGAAATCTGTCAATGGTGATACTTGAAAGGGTTCTAAACGCCAATGTCTGTTTAGCAATGTGATAAAGTAAGATTATCAACGGTCATTGGACCACCGAGCAGAGTTAATTATGAGAGAGAGCAGAGACAAATCCATCCACATATATTTGCACAATTTCTGTATAGGAACGTCCATAGAAAAGAGACATTTTAGGAAGAGGATGCAATGCATGTAAATGATGAGATGAGACCATGGAAATCACAATCATGAGAAATGACAATTGAAATCATGATGGGTACGTAAAGAAAAGTGATATTTGATGGATAAGATACGATGCACATATTATGAGATGAGACAATGGAAATAAATCATGATGGTTAAGTAAAGAAAAGTGACATTCGATGGATCAGATACGATGCACATAATTGTAAGATGTAAGGATGAAAGTAAAGAGAAGTGACATTTGATGGATAAGATCCGATGCACATAATTGTCCGATGGGAGGACGTAAAAAAAGGGTGAAATTTTTTAAATTAAATTTTTAACATGAGAAATATTAATTATGTTCAGACAACTTAAATTAATAAATATTAAATTAAAATAATTTTGAAATTATTATGAATTAAAAAGGAAATAAAATAAAAATGTATGTTGACCGTTTAAATTAATAAGTTATTTAAATATCTATGCTCATCATTCAATATATATGGTTATTATTATTATTAATAATAAATTATATTAAGTTGATTTTATAATATATATATGTGTGTGGAGGTTATTGTTGTTGTTGTTGTTGTTGTAATTATTATTAAATTAAAGATACTCAGCAACGAAAGTAGGGGATAGCGATGGTAGCACCAAGGATCACTTGTGCATCAACAGGCCTGCTCATAGGTCATAAGGGAAGGGAGCCATCGAGCAGAAGCATATACAATGGTCGCGTGATGCCCAAGCCTCTTGTAGAACGACCCATGGCCTGAATCCTCTAGCGATCTATGGATCTTTCCATACTCCTGAGCCCAAAGAACCCATTGGGACAAGCAGAAGGTGGAACAGAATTTCGAGAGGTGGTGACGAAATGCAGAGACGGCCACTTGAGCAGCGTGACAAGCAAAGGGCGTGTGGGAAATGGTGCGTACACGAAAGAGATGGTAAGGGTTTTTGTAGCCATCGTTTTTGCACAACATCAGTCCCAAGATTAAGGGATTTTCAGCCCTTAGAATTTGGGTCTGACAACCATAGTGTTAGATCTGGCAGCCTAGCACTGGCTCTGACAGTCTGGCCTTCCATGCACTTTATTCAAAATCCTATCTCAAGCAACGTTGTACTTTTATGGCAATTCAGATCTAGGAGGCGGAGAAGTGTTTCTAAGATCATTGAACAGGGAACAATGATGTTGGCAACTGCAGTAGCTGCAGAGCTCGGTCCGAACGCCTCCACTCCAAATCTGCTAAAAGGGCCAATAGAGCCCATCTTCTATCTTGCAGCCTATCTTGCCATCAGATCCGCAGAGGAATTAGTCTCCCCATCATGCTGGTTCCAATCCCAGACCACCCCGCCCATGCTGGAGGACACGCTCGGATCTGGATCGGGAGCTAAACACAACCAGAATGCATCAAAGGATGACGATGCAACTAATGGCACAGATCTGACTGATGCAACCCTAAAGGGCGGAGCTTGTTATGTGAACGACCTCAGGGCACCGGAGCTGAACAGTTTCTGGGGGATTCGATACCATACCCTAGATCAGGTGCTTCCTAAAACCACAATGGCTCCGAAATGGTGTATTAACCTCAGATCTGCCACTGATCCAATAGATTTGGCGCTCAACAAACAGAACAACCCACACCAAACCTAGATCTGGAGGATTGCTCATAGAAATTCTCCTTTGCACCCTGGATCAGAGCCCCAGATCGCAGATCAGATCCAACAACAAAGAGTTGCAACGATTGTGCAGGAACAGGCAAACACCCCAACTTTGGATCCTGAAGCATCTACTCCTGAAATGATCGAAGGTAAACAAAGTACCCTCTTTATCAGATCTATGGAAGGGAACACAATATGCATTAAGATAGGGAGATGGGAGGAGATAAAAACACTCAAACAGAGGATACAAGACAAGATAGGGATCCCACCTTAAAAATAACTCCTGATCTACATAGGAAAAGTATTGCAGGAGTAGTGCAAATTAAAAGAATACGACATAGGCAACGACTCAACCGTCTGCCTTAGCACAAGACTCCGCGGAGGCTGTTCCATCACAAGCTCAAAAGGACATGTTTCCTTCAAAGATCCAATAAAAGGGAAGATGGAATCTCAAGCGCAAACAAAACAGAAAGCTACAACCCCTGGTGCCTACATTGTCGAGCAGACAACTCAGAACCCTGCATTAACAATTGCAATACCCGAGGTAAATGAAATACATTCTGATTATTTATCTAAACCAATGATATGTAGGTTTAATGGTTTTTGGCCCAAACCAGAAGCCCTTCATCAATGGATTTACTCCATGTGGATAGAAAACTGCGATATCCGCCTCTGTTCAGAAGGGTTTTTTATTGTCAAATTCGACACAGTAAATGACAAGGAATATGCATTGAACGAGGGACCATGGTTCTGAGGTAATGCTGGCCTTTTTATGACATCACGGTTTCTGTAATTTGACCGAAACACCATGGTGGTTTCCAAAATCCCCATGTGGGTAAAGCTATACAACCTACCTCTACACTTTTGGCACATCAGAGTATTAGAAGGCATTGGCAATGCCTTGGGGAAATTATTAAAAGTAGATAATGAGCGCCTTTCCAAGGATATCTATACATTTGCCATGATCTGTGTGGAGGTTGATCTCAGTCAAGGATTACCAAGCCGCACCCTCTTACTCCAGAACGAAAAGCAATGGGCTCAGCCACTGGATTATGATAACATTGCCTTCAGATGCCACATATGTCGTCAAATTAGTCATCTGCAAAGTGCATGCCCACAAAACAAAAAAGACAGGAAACGAAGACAGCCACCAAAGCCGAAAGGATGGCAGTTTTCAACCACATGGACAGACGACATAGAAGAGGAAAAAAAACACAGAAACTACCAACATATTTCAAGAAGCAGAATATCCAGGAAATAATCCAGAACTCAGTGAAAAAAGCATCCCACACAACCCACAAAATGATGAAAATCAGATTGAAACTACAATAGTTCCAAAGACAACCAATCCACAACAGCAAAGTGAGAAACGCATCCCAAGGCAAGAAATTGGAGGCAGCAAGCGAGCACACTCTATAGAAAGCTCAGATTCTGAAAAAGAAATCCCAGCTGCCACAAATGAAATGTCTTTTGTAACAGCCATGCCCAACAATGAAGGTTGGCGAAAAGTGGAAAAAAGGAAAGGTAAGAAAGCATAGATAGACAATAAATTATTTTAGATCCTGTTTCCAGCGGGACAAGTTTTGATAGAGCATATGTTGTTTCCACATCTACAACATGTAATTTTACTCAATATGAATAAAATTATGATTTTTCCATGGGAAAAAAAATTATTATTAAATTATATTAAGTTGATTTTATAATAGATTAGATTATTGACTAATGTGTTAACAATTTTTTGGTGTAATAAAGGTATATAAGTGTTCAAGTGAGTAAGAAAATCATCTTGTGGAGAGAAGTCATTTTTAAATATCTATGTCTCATTATTGTCATTGAAATTTAGATTTATTTGGGAGCTTCTCGAAATTACCTTGTGGAGAGAGAAGTCATTCTTAAATTTTTGTCTTACCATTGTCATTGAAATTTAGAGTTGTTTGGGAGCTTCTCAATAATTTAGGAAGTTCATAGTGTTAGTTTTAATGTTGGAAATACCACTCCATATTTTGACACTTAGTAATAAGAGTTTTAAGAGGGGTATGAATCAATATAAGGCATTCAAATATTTGAAGGAGAAGATTAGTTCAGCATTAATTGTAGCATTGTCTAACGTAGCAAAGCCATTTGAAGTGGAAACTTGTGCTAGTGGCTATGCTATTGGTGTAGTGATAATGCAAAAGGGGACAGGGGGACAGGGGAGTTGCATTATCATTCAAAGATATTATTGAAGTACTATAGAACTATCATATGCATGGCTAGATTATGTATGCCTTGGTGTAAGAATTGAAGAAGTGAAAGCATTGTTTCTGCATAGGGAGTATTTTCTTAATATAAATCACCATCCCTTGTAATATTTATTGTAATGTCCCCGACCCTTGGCTGAGAAACTCTACAAAAAAGGTCTCAAATTCCACAAATTATTTCACCCATAATTCAACGAAAGCACATAAACTTGAGTCATAATTATTTAACCCTAGCTCATAACTAGAGCCCACCTATAATTAATGGAATTATTATAATGATTCTATCATCACGGTTTTACTCCTAACATCAAATCCATTAACCACATGCAAATAGAAACGTTTTGAAGTAAAATGCACAATAAAAAATTGCATTTAAATCTGTGTAAAGATATCATACCCATATGGGGTTTATAATCACATGGCATATATAAACATTGCATGACACATAATCACAAAACCATAATTATTATAATCACATAGCATATATAAACATTGCACGACACATAATCACAAAATGATAATTACCCATTATAAGGATTACTAATAGGGCATATAAACACACATAGAAATACACATAAAACATATCATGATATAGTGCACTTATCTATAGAAATGGTCTGACTGACTGTGGGCTCTCCATGGTCCTCCCAGCCATAGATCGAGTGGCTCATAATCTTAGCCATTGGTCACCCCTGAGCTGGGGCAAGAACTCCATAGGCATTATTTGACTAAAAAAGCTAACAACCCTGGCCTCAACATCAACAATAATAACTTCAGTCTCCAACTACATGCTCATCTCCCTATAATTGAGACCGAAGTGCTACAACCTGAATCCCTTGGTAGTGACCACCTTCCAAGCTGACTTATAGTTAGCTAAGATGGTGTCCACCTACAGCTCTAGGAACTCGTTGTTGTTTGTGTCCAAGTGTCGAGTAGCCAAACTAAAATCCCCACAACTAATTCCAGATTTCCAGCGTGGGATCACCAACTATCTCTAGCTAAGTTGCCAACCAAAAATCGATGGCACCAAGCCATAACAGGGCCAAAAAACCATCAAATCCACCAAGCTCTCAGAACCACCAAGGTCCCTAGAAAACATAGCATTAGGCTCTAAAACCAGCATACCCAGATTTAGAGCACAAGCTAGGACTCACTCATTCCTAAGTCACCCATAATGAATAATCAACAAAACTCTATAACCAGACTCCCAACTCAAAATCACTTGTCTATTTCCCCAGTTGACCAAATCCCATCACGCATATTCATAATGCATAATAATAATGCCTCCTAAAAGAAAGAATCTCCACTTCCTTTGAATGCATGTGTAACAACCCTGGTTAAAAATCCATGTAAAAATATATAATACCAAGGTCATGGGACACATATTCCAAGCTGAATGGTGGGAAAAACATCTTAGTGGGTGTTCATTTCAGTTATTACGGCTAAAGGAATTAGGAAAAGGAAAAGAAAATGATTTGAAAAGGAAAAATGACATTTTTGGCACATTTGTTTGTGAAAATAATGGAAATTAAGAGAAAAGGAAGGTGAAAGGGCACAAGTTGCATGTGAGGAGAAAAATGAAGGAAAATAATGGAAAATAAATAAAATAGAGGTCTCATTGATAAAAATGATTTTAAGTATTAGTGGGTAGACTTGGTTAGTGTAACCTGTTGTCATTCCAGTGTTGGAGCTCTCATTATATTCTCTCTCTCTCATACTCTTTGACACATAGAGTTTTCTTGGAGCACTCTTGGAGAGTGTGGCATACTTGGATGTTTGGAGTAAGAAGGAAAACGAAGAGTAGGAAAGTGCAAGAGGATAGCAGTTATAATGAGTTTTTCTTGGAGGTACTGAGTTGCATGTATGTTTTCCTCACTATTTTTGGTATGCATGGCATATGCATGTGGTTTATTATTCATGATATGTCATTCGCATGGAGGATTTCCTGGATTAACAGTGGATTTTCCTAGCCTTGCCATTTCCTAGATAACCATGGTGTTGTGGGTTTTGCTTTCATTTTCTGGTTGGTCTTATTGTGCCTTTGGTTGTGGGTTGAGTTATTAGTTCTTAGAACCCTTGGTTGGACAAATTCTCTGGAAGCCCTATAACATCTTGGGTTGAGTTACTAGTCTTGGAAACCTTGGTTGGAAAAACTCTCTGTAAGCCTTGTAACAACTTAGGTTGAGTTACTAGTCCTGGAAGCCTTGGTTGGAAAAACACTCTGGAGTCCCTTTGTGGCTTGATTTACTAGTCCTAGAAGCCTTGGTTGGAAAAACGCTCTGGAAGCTCAACGACAATTGTGGGTTGAGTTACTAGTCCTGGAAGCCTTGGTTGGACAAAATCTTAGGAAGGTCAACGACAGTTGTGCATTGAGTTACTAGCCCTAGAAGAAGGGTTGGAACAAACACTCTAGATCCTTGGACATCTTGGGTAGAGACTGATCTAGTGATGGTTTGCGATGTTCAACTGTGAGGTGGTTTGGCCTCTCGAAGCCCTAGTTTGGTTTTGATGGATTGTTCATTGAGATCCCACAATCATGCTTGGAATATGGCACAGGGGTGACTAGCTGAAGAGAGATTTGGCTTAGCCATGTCTCTGGTCTGATGGTTTGTGGAAGTCCCAAACCTGGCTGGCTTTTGCATCATTAATATGAGGTTATTTCTCCTTGTCAATTCATGAGTATTATACTGGTTTATATGTGGATTATATGGCTATTTTTTCCTTGGTATTTATATTGTTATTATGTTGGTTATGAACATGTATTATGACAGTGGCTACGTAAGGCCCTCATCATGTTTTTACGTGTAAATGGATGAAAAAAGTGGCCTAATAGATGAAATTGTAGCTAATATGTAGAGGCATCAATACTTCTTAGCGATTCTCAAACAAGTACGAGACCCCTATGCTCAGTTATGTTGTTAAGACCTCTAGCTTTCATGTTTGTGATATGTTTGACAAAATGCTTGTCATGGCCAGTAGGGGTCCAATATATTCCTTGTCAATGGTTTTGTAAATGTATCACTTTTCTATTATGTAAATTCATTTCTAAAGGTGGCATTCAGTTTTGAGCGGTGAACTGGGCTCTAGGCCTGAAAAAGTGGCACAAGTCTCGGAGTCACATGCACAACACTTGGGAGAAAAGTCCTTGGACACCCCCTTACCATTATTGTGGGAGCATATGAAGCCTCCTTGACGTACCCTAGTCCATATTAAGGGAGCGTCTGGTGGTTTGATGCATCAAAACTTTAATTGGTGTCAGTGGATGGCTACCTGGGTGGTTGGGATGACTCCTCGTAGTTTTGTTGCTGAAGTGGAAGGTCTATGTGATGTGTTCCATCAATTCCACTTCCTTAACTGAAACATAGGGATTCAAATAATATCATAGTAACTTCTCATCACATGTTTACCCCCGTTGGCTACTTACTTGGGTAGATGTAGGAGGTGGGTGTTACAGACTGGTATTAGAGCATGGTTCACCCCTAAGACTGGAGGGGCGATGTATTGGTCATGCATTCGTTTCGGTTGCATATGTGTTTCCCATGCTTGTAGTCCATGTGTTTGTTGTATTTGCATGGTATTGATCATGGTTGTAGTGATGTCATCATGTTAAGGTGGATGGTGTTTTTATGGGATGTATCATCATGGCTATATGGTTGTATATGCATTTATTATTCATGTCGATGTCTATATGTTATTATGCATGCATTTTCATGGTGAATATTATTGTGCATAAGGTCATTGCATGAAATTAGGTCATCACAATGATATTGGGATGTTATGATGCTAATGTGTTGGCTGACATAGAGTAAGAGATGTAGATCATTAAAGTGAAGTTGCAGCATTGGACCTCGAGGCAAGAGCATGCCATCATACAGGTTTGTATGTTGGACATGCAGGAGTGTAGGTTAAGAAATGTTATATGCATTATGGTTATGTGTATTCCTTTCATTCTATTGATGTTATGTTTACATACATAATAGATTCTAGTTGATTAGTGTAGTCATATGCACATGCGTTGGATAGTTATGAATGATACTAACCTGTGGTTTTAGGCATTCATATTATTTTTTTATGTTAGATAATTTTATGATTAGGTTATATGTTGTTGATGAGCATGATATATAACTTGTTGTGATTATATGCTATAACTTTATGATTATGGTATGAGTATGTGTCTATAATATTTCATCAAGAAATGATATTGTTTTAAGGTGGTTTTACTCACACATATGTGTTGAGATAGCTGACATGTACTTGAGTGTAATAGGTGATAGCTATAGAAATATATCTAATGAATATAATTTGACTATGGATAATGACAGGATTGTTAGTCTTGGTAAAAAATAATTAATAGATATGATCCCTTGATTTTAGAAATGTGACTCACATGTGTCAGAATTTATAGGGAAACATGCGTGGTGTTAGCGTGAAAGGGTAATATTTGACGTGTTTATATAACTAACAGTTGTGTGATGTGACAATACATAGTAGGACTTGATTGAAGTAACATAAAAGAAAGGAATTGGGTAAGAATTCATTTGGAAATGTTTGGGAACCGCAATTCTAAATGAATGAGCACTTGCACGAATATAGGAAGTATTCTTAACCTAGATTCCATTTGACATTATGTGGATATATGTTATATTCCTAAACATGTATTTGATAGATATTAGCTAGTTTTAGTTATAGCCAGATTCGTCAAGGAATTGGAGTCCCTTGAGAGATGACACACGTGTGTTCAACCATAATGAAACATGCTTGGCACAACAAGGTAAGGTAACTAGTATGTTGTTATGTTTATTTATGCACTCACAATTATGTGTTTATGGAAATATGATGCAAGGGATTGCATGGTAAAGGGGCTGCCATGAAGTTATGAAGAAAGTTTAGGTTGATCTTTCATGTGGAAGCACTGGGAACCATGGGGATGGAGTCATGTTTTCTATTTCTAGTTTTGTGTTTTCAGTATTTGTGATTTGGTTGCACTTGATTGCATCCTTGTTATGTATGTTGCAAGGCCTTGCCACTTTGTTTGTGGCATCATATTGTTATTTATTTTCATGGTTTTATTCTTGTTTGTTTCTTGTCTTTACTTTTATGTTTTGATTATTGGGAATTGGTTTGGGAAAGAGGATATTTAATGGGGTTCGGGGAGAGTTGTGTGGTACCTGATAGGTGATGTAAGGCCTGGATGAAGCTCTATGCATATATAAGGGACGTTGAAGGAAAGTGTATGACAACTAATCAGATTGGTTGGGTCCATTAAGGTAAATGTATGGTGATTGGACAATCATGAGAAAGGTAACATAAAGGGTAAAGTAAATGGGTTTGAGGTTTCAGATGGCTTGGCTATGTTGGGAACTGTTGTTCTCAAGATTGTGCATGTTGTGCATGAATAAAGGAAGTTCTCTTAACCTTGGCCTTATGATATCTAGTAATTATGTTGTGATCAATATTACTTTATGCTAATGTTTATATGCATATATGTATGTATGTACATTGTTATCTGATAGGGTCATCAGGGATCATGATTATTTTATGTTGATGTTTATATGTATACATGTATGTATGTATGTCATTGTCTAACAGGGTCACCAGGGATCATTCTTGTGGAGGAAAGATTGCTTATGCAAGTGAATGGCATGAAGAGGTTCCTAGTTTATGAGGAATAAAGTGGGAAGAGTAGTCATCAAAAATATATGAGGCCAACATCATGTGGATATGAATTGATATTGTATGCTTGTATTATGCCTATTTTTTATGTTATGACAAGTAATGCTGAAGGATACATGAACGAAATGAAAGTAGTGTGGTCTGCAACATGCTGGGACAAGCATGGATACATTACTAGAAGCAAATTTTCTTGGTAGAGGCAGTGTGGTTTTGGATGTTCGGTACTACTATCGTGCATATGTTGCATATGTTGTACATGTTGCATCCATCATGTTGTGCACATATAGTATTGTGTATATATAGTGTGTGTACATGTTGTTTATGCAATGTTATGTACAGGGTAGTACAAATAGTGTTTTGTGAATATTGCATATGCAGTGTTGGGTATAGATGGTTCTATGTACATGTTGGATATGCAGTTGTGTGTACATATTGTACTGTGCACACGCTAAATAAGCTGTGTTGTGTGCATATGGTGCTATCCACATGTTGGATATGTGGTGTTGTGTACATGTGGTTTTATGTACATGTTGTATATGCAGTGCTATGTACATATGGTGTTGTGTGCATGTTGTGCTTGTGGTGCTATGTACATATGGTCTGGTGTGTGTTAGGGTCCTATAAATATAGTAATCAAGGTATGATTGTCTAATTATTTATCCCAATGTGATGTTGTAATTTTCTTTTATTTTTTTATTTTTAAGTTGTTTAGTTGTTAAAAAGAAAAATAGAAGAAAAGCAAAAGAAAAATAGAAAGAAAGAAAAAATAGAAAAATATAGAGAAAAAAATAAAAATAAAGGGGAAAAGAGAAATCTATAAATAAAAAATAAATCCCAAATGGTGTGCTAATCAAAATGTCACCTAAGTTGTTTTATTTATTTAATCTTGATTGAATTAATGAAATATATGGTTTAGATTGTGAATGAACATCGACGAGAATGCTTTTTCATCTTGAAATAAATCTTTGGCCTTTGGACAAAATAGATCGTCCTTGCCAAATCAACGATAGGAAACGATGTTCGCCCCCGAAACTCCCAAAGGTTAATGGGGGTGGGGGGGGGGGGGGGGTGTTCCAAAAAGTATTTTGTTTGAAACTACCTTTGACTAAGTGGTAGACCCATAGGCATTTTAGGGGCCTCTCCTCCCTTACCACTTACCACCCGCCCCCCTCCACCGACCAAAAAACCATCTTATGTTTCTATTTTGCCCCGCTCCCATTGGCTCCTGCTCCACTCATAGCACACAAACACATCTTTGACTCTACTACATCCATCCACGTCACCTCACCCCCTTATGTCACATGAAAATTGGTCGAATCTCCCGCAAATAGTCATGTAGATGTTAGCCATTAAGCTCCCAATGATGTTTAAATTTATTAATTGCAACACTCCAAAAATGGTAATTTTGTCATTGATATTCTTCCCTTTTCAATTTAAAAAACCTTCCCTTACCTAACATTTCTCCCTTTTCCATTTCATTGTATCAGTTGAGGTTCACGCTCAGAGATCGTTTAGTGCATTAGTGTCTTCTACAATCGCCATCCTCTTTCAGTGCCAATTAAGCACAGATCGGGTAATTTACTTTGGGCCTCTCTACAGCCTCAAATGTCATCACCTAAGGGAAAACTAAAAATGGTGGTCGAGAGTCTGGTCTTGCCCTCTGTTCCCAATTTAAATGAGATTCCTTTTGTTGACAAACAATATAAGGCAGCAAAAAGTCAATGTGAATTTGATTTGTATGAGCTTCATAATTGGGAGAAATAGAAGTATTTAGATAATAGTGATGATTTAAGTATCTGGGAATCATTTCTATCTCAATTTACCTTCCCCCTAACTCATATTTTCCGAGATTTCGCTACCTGGTGTCATCTCAGGTACCTCCCCATCTAGAAATCAATAATTCCTCAAAATAATTAAATCTTGTTCTCAATCACCCCAAAAGCTATTTGTCAAGCCCTTTAGATTAATTCTCAAACTTCTTTACACCCATTTTGTACTGACTCATTCATGGATATATACAAAAATATTACCTTCCCCCAACGAGTCCATATTTTTTAATGTTTTCTACCTTAAAATTCTGAATTGCCTAAAACAAATCCCCCATACTCTGCTTCTATTTTCCCTTAGATGTCAAGACAAGTTGTTTCCATGGTTGCTTGCCTATTAAGCTATCCCACAGACCAATGGGTAGATGAAGTAGTGTTAGGTTTCTTGTCAGTATTTTCTGTTGGTTAGAAGCCATCACTCATTTTCAATTACAGTCAATACTTATCAGATTTTATTCATGAGCAATTTCTGAAATTGAAGGCTGAAGGCGCATTCAAACACTAATCAGTATTACTATATTTGATGTTATTCTATCAAGAATATAGGTTCAAGATCCGATTACAGAATATGGATGATGAGATAATTCCATTATCAGTCATTCACTAGAATTCTTTAGTAATAAGGAATTTAGAAGATTATTCATTCAACAATTTTGTGGATCAGTTTTTACATACATCCTTGTGTCTTCTTAGCAATGATACCATACAAAGGATTTCACCAGAGATCAATAAGGTTTTGCATTTTACAAAATAGACTAAAGTTGGAGATTGGTATCTCTACTAGAACTATACAAAGATTTGAATCTATGGGTGTGAGCTTCCTCCCTATAGATTACCAATATTTGTACCAGTAAGGATTTTTGCCTTGGAATACATTAGAAAAATGTTAAACATGGATGACCTACCTTTTTTATCAAGTAAAAAGAAGGCACAATTAAAATTGGAGGCACATGTTTGGCCTTATATTGCAAATATCATAACAACATCAAAGGAAGTGGATGAAACACTAAAGAAAATAAAATTTAATCTAAGCTTCATATGGTCTTATGATCCATTAGGGATGATTTCAAGACTAAGAGTCAAGCAAAAGACCACACTATATGCACATACACCTATGCTAGAGATAGATTAGTATGCCAATCAGGAACAACTAAGAACACACTACAGGAGGCTAAAGAGAAAATTGTCAGTGAATCATCTCTACAAACTCTTATCCCAAAGGACAAAGAAATCAAGAGACCAAGGGATAGTATGTCCCCTATAGATTCAAAAGCTCAAGTTGAAGACTTTCGTGTTTTCAAGAGGAGAAATAAGGATCCACATACCAATACAAAAATTGATACTAAAAGTGATGCTCAGATAATAAACATTCAAGATAAATCCTCAGAAGGACTCACAGGAGAAAACCACAATGGTTTTGACAAGTATTTCCACTACTTCATTCCCATATGTTGAGGAGATAACTGAGTCACCTATGTCTTCTATATCTCATAATGCAATATAGCAGAATATTTTTTCCAGATACAGGGAGATCAAGAGAAATAATTAAGCATTAAAGACTACAACATATTTAGAGTTCTAGAAGAAAACTACTACTCAACACAAGTTGTTGTCTACACTTGACACTGAGAAGGGGTAGTTCCAATTGGCCTTCTTGGAACCGACATTTCCTCTCCCCAAAAGTGCATAAGACTACAAAGCTGTAGTAATTTATTTTGAGACCAAAAATATCCATGCAATTGATCAAATTGATTTGCATAAACAAGCATGTGAAATGATCTATTCAACACTGACAAGTTCAGACATGGTTGCCTCAAAATTGCAAGCCTCCTTGAATAATATGCATTTGTAGCTAAAGATAGAGAGAATGTCATCTTTAGCCAAAGATATTAGAACCAAAGGTTTGGAAGATTTAGTGATTAAGCTAGGATATGATCCTAGTAACATCAAAGAAATCGAGGAGATAATTAAAATAAATATGCAAATATTCAACCTCTGAGGAAACAAATCAAGCTTCCAACCATAGAGCACCCTCAGGCCAAAGAAGTAACTAATCTGGAGAAAGAGGAGGAAAAGTTGTTAAAATTAATAGTTGAACAAAACGTTCAGATTCAGAAAATGTAGGTAGACATGGAGGCACTGTTAAAAGAGAAGGAACAATTAGTAGCTATAGGTATTGTTGACAAGGTGAATTTTCGCTATGTTAACAAGGGGAACTAACCTGATCGTAGATTCTAATTAGATCTACTTTCGTTTGGACTAGCTAGTTCCGACGGTTTTTAAAGGACCCTGTAAACTGTTATATGTGTTGAAAGATTGCTTCTTGGAGGAAGACTTCAATTAAATCAACAAAGAGAAATAGCTAACCTATAAGTATCAAATCCTATCTACACTAATTTTAACTACTTATGCTAATCCTAACTATTCTAATCTATCATGCAAGAGCATAACAAAAGAGATTAAACATCATATATAGATTCCAAGTCCAAATGAATCAATCACTGGTTCATAGATGAATAAGGTTGTATTAAATCTTGATTTCAATCTAATTACTTATACAAGAATGCACATTCCTTTCTATACAAATAACACTTGCAGCTAATGTTTAACAAAGTTTCGAATCATCAACCTTTCATTAGTTAAGCATGCTATTGAATTATGCTCGAATAACTAGGATTAACCATGAACTATGTGTTATTAATATGCACAAAGAAAAACACATTTATCTTTATGCCAGTAATAAATCTGATTCTAAACGCATGAAAGCAACAAAAATAAATCTGAAACCAAAGACTCTTTCTCAACCAAATAGTTTTCTTTATTCACAATAAATCAAAAGTTGTTCTGCCCAAAAAAAAGTCCTCCTCTCGTATCCCGAGGTAATAATTATGCCGCTAGAAATGAATCTCGGTCTTCCCTAAACTTTTCACCTCCCCCTTGTTCTTTTCAACACACAAATCAGAATGCATAGACGTAGAACAACCGGTGTCATTGCTGACACGTAGAAGGCATATCTGATGTGAAGCTTCCTCTTCTGGGGAAATGAATGGATGTTGATTAACAGAGAGTGACTGAATGTCATCTATTCACACCTATATTAAGTGGATGTTATCCCCTATCATTTCCTGAAGGAAACTGTAGACACCACGCTCATCATTCCCCATCTGGAATGATTGAAGGTTTTTCTGGAGGTAATAGCATCTTGATGTATCAGCATTGTGCTTCCTCTTGATGTGGAGTGTGCCTCCATTATGCACTATGGTGGTTCATATCCTTTTCTACAGATCATGCCTTTGCAATATCGACAACAATGGTGCAGAGGTGTCATCTTGATATAATTCGCCTTTATCCGCTACCAGGTGCTCTAAAACTTGCTTGAAGAAATAATTCACATGAGAAATATGACAAGCATGCTCACAAACAACCTTGCATTCAACCACAATTTCTATTTAATCTTACAAAGCAAAGCAACTATGATTATCAACCCACCGAACCCGTTGTGACATGTATTTCCTTTGCCCATAATATTCATTTTTACTCAAGGATTTCTTAATAAATGTATCAAAAGCAGACTATTCAGCTCACGGGATTTTCCCTTGAAAAACCCGGACCACATCCTTTTATCAGAATACACAGGAAAACATGGGAAAACCCGTGGCCGAGCCATAAGGCCGAACTTGAAATATCATGTACCTAGGCATATAATTATTGCCAGCTCCACCACATCGCATCGTGCTTTATGCATATGCCATGGATTTTTCCGACTGCGATTTGTGATTGGGGGAGGCGAACTTGAAATATATATGTGTCACAATTAGCAATCCCATCGAGTTTGCATACAAGCCTTTTCTTTGAAAATCCCGACCTTAATACTTTTTTGAAAAACACAGGAATATATGGAAAAAACCCACAGCCAGCCATAATTCTGGACATTAAACATTATGCATCCAGGCCTATAGTCATCGTCGGGTCCAATAGATAGCAGTAGGCCTTATATATAAGCCCCAGACCCCGCCGATTGCGATATACGATGGGGCTCTAAACCCAAAATATATATATATTGTGGTTAATAAGGTCATTGAGTCCGAAAGACAGCGGAGCACCATATATATATATAGCCTTGGACATGGCCGATTGCGATATGCGATGGGGCTCCCGACCCTATATATATATATATATATATATATATATATATATTATATATATATATATAGATATTATGGTTAATAGTGTTATCGGATCGAGAGTATAATGGTGGACAATATGCATTTGTGTTGATTGCGATAGGTGAAAAAGGGTGAGTTATGCATGTTTGCGAAGAATTTCCATTATAAAGAGTTATACTGGAAATAAAGGTGCGATAGAAGGTTTTGTGGTTTGAATCCAAATGCAACCACGATAAAGGGTGGGGGTTGATTATATGCATGAGCATAGAGCATTGTGAAGGTTTACGAGGATTGAAAAGTCTCGATGAAGGAAATGAATGAAGGGTTGGGCTGGGTCATGAATGAACCGTGTAGCAGAGATCTATAAAAGGGGGTCTTGACCATTAAGAATTCAAGCTCTGACTCGACACAGAGTTAAAAGAAACAAAATAGATCATTCAGAGAAGTGTAGGATCAAACTTCTAGGGACCCATTCAAATTTGCTGCCAGAGCAGGTTTTAATAGGGTGGTGGTTGTGGCCACAAAAAATGGTGAACCACTGGGCGAACCAGTTATCTCTATTTCCAAATAAACCTTGGATCAATAGAACATCGGGGTGTTAAGATAAACTTGGAATGCAAACTGCATAGATGGACAGGCATGAGTTCCACTTCAACCTTAATTGCTTCAGGTGGTATAAAGACAAATAACTTCAACTTACTAATAGGGTTTTGACAGAAATTCTCCAATGGTAGTATTATGGGATTTATTGACCATCCTTTACTTGATTTCTACTTTCAAAATCCTTTCAGGGCGATCACCGGTCTGCCAATTCCTTTATTATTATTATTATTAAGTTATATTAAGTTGATTTTATAATATATATGGGGTTATCATTCTTAAATTATATTAAGTTGATTTTATAATAGATTAAATTATTGACTAATGTGTTAACAATTTTTTGGTGTAACGAAGGTATAAAGTGTTCAAGTGAGTAAGAAAATCATCTTGTGGAGAGAAATCATCTTTGAATATCTCTGTATCATTATTATAATTGAAATTTAGAGTTTTTTGGGAGCTTGAAATCACCTTGTGGAGAGAGAAGTCATTCTTAAATTTCCTTCTTACTATTGTCATTGAAATTTAGAGTTGTTTGGGAGCTTCTCAATATTTTAGGAAGTTCATAGTGTTAGTTTTACTATTGGAAATACCACTTCATATTTTGACACCTAGTAATAAGAGTTTTAAGAGGGGTATGAATCAATATAAAGCATTCAAATATTTGAAGGACAAGACTAGTTGAGCATTAATTGTAGCATTGCCTAACATAGCAAAGCCATATGAAGTGGAAACTTGTGCTAGTGGCTATGCTATTGGTGTAGTGCTAATGCAAAGGGGGACAGGGGGACACGGAAGTTGTGTTATCATTCAAATCTATTATTGAAGTACTATAGAACTATCCTATGCATGGCTAGATTATGTATGCCTTGGTGTAAGAATTGAAGAAGTGAAAGCATTGTTTCTGCATAGGGAGCATTTTATTAATATAAATCACCATCCCTTGTAATATTTATTGTAATGTCCCCTACCATTGGCTGAGAAAATCTACAAAAAATGTCTCAAATTCTACCAATTATTTCACCCATAATTCAATGAAAGCACATAAACTTGAGTCATAATTATTTAACCCTAGCTCATAACTAGAGCCCACCTGTAACTAATGGAATTATTATAATGATTATATCATCAAGGTTTTACTCCTAACATCAAATCCATTAACCAGATGCAAATAGAAATGTTTTGAAGTAAAATGCGCAATAAAAAATTGCATTTAAATCTGTGTAAATATATTATACCCATTTTGGGTTTATAATCAGATGGCATATATAAACATTGCATGACACATAATCACAAAACCATAATTATTATAATCACATAGCATATATAAACATTGCACCACACATACTCACAAAACCATAATTACCCATTATAAGGATTATTAATAGGGCATAGAAATACACATAAAACATATCACGATATAGTGCACTTATCTGTAGAAATGGTCTCGCTAACTATGGGCTCTCCATGATCCTCCCAACCATAGACTGAGTGGCTCATAATATTAGCCATCAGTGACCCCTGAGATGGGGCAACAACTCCATAGGAATTAGTTGACTAAAAAAGATAAAAAAACCTGGCCTCAACACCAACCATAATAACTCCAATCTCTAACTACATGCTCATCTCCCTATAATTGACACCCAAGTGCTGCAACCTAAATCCCTTGGTAGTGATCACCTTCCAAGCTGACTTATAGTTAGCTAAGATAGTCTCCACCTGCAGTTCGAGGAACTTGTTGTTGTTTGTGTCCAAGTGTCAAGTAACCGAACCGAAATCCCCACAACTAATTCTATATTTCCATCATGGGCTCACCAACTATCTCTAGCCAAGTTTCCAACCAAAAATTGATGGCGCTAAGCTATAATAGGGCCAACAAACCATAAAATCAACCAAGCTCTCATAACCACCAAGATCCCTAGAAAACATAGCATCAAGCTCTAAAAATAGCATACCCAGATTTAGAGCCCAACCTAGGACTCGCTCGCTCCTCAATCACCCAGAATGAATAATCAACAAAACTCTATAACTAGACTCCCAGCCCAAACTCACTTATCTATTTCCCCAGTTGACCGAACCCCACCATGCATATTCATAATGCATTATAATGCCTCCTAAAAGAAAGAATCTCCACTTCCTTTGAATGCATGTGTAACAACCCTCGTTAAAAATCCATGTAAAAATATATAAGACCAAGGTCATGGGACATGTATTCCAAGATGAATAGCAGGAAAAACATCTTAGTGGGTGTTCATTTTGGTTATTATGGCTAAAGGAATTTCGCAAAGGCAACTAAAAGGATTTGGAAAGGAAAAATGACATTTTTGGCACATTAGTTTGTGAAAATAATGGAAATTAAGAGAAAAGGAAGGTAAAAGGTCACAGGTTGCATGTGAGGAGGAAAATGAAGGAAAATAATGGAAAATAAATAAAATAGAGGCCTCATTGATAAAAATGATTTTTAGTATGAGTGGGCAGATTTGGTCAGTGTAACATGTTGTCAATTCACTTTTCGAGCTCTCATTATGTTATATATCTCTCATACTCTTAGACACTTAGAGTTCTCTTGGAGCACTCTTGGAGAGTGTGGCATACTTGGATATTTGGAGTAAGAAGGCAAATGAAGAGCATGAAAGCACAAGAGGATATCAAGATTAGAAGCTACACCGAGTTGTTCTTGCAGGTACCGAGTTGCATGTATGTTTTGCTTACTATTTTTGGCATGCATGGCTTATGCATGTGGTTTATTTTTCATGATCTTGCATTCACATGGAGGATGTTTTGGATTAATAGTGGATTTTCCTAGCCTTGCCATTTCCTAGTCTCTAGATAACCATGGTGTTGTGGGTTTTTCTTTTGTTTTCTGGTTGGCCTTATTGTGCCTTTGGTTGTGGGTTGAGTTATTAATTCCTAGAACCCTTGGTTCAACAAATGCTCTCGAAACCCTGTAACAACTTGGGTTGAGTTACTAGCCTTGGAAGTATTGGTTGGAAAAACACCCTACAAGCCTTGTAACAACTTAGGTTGAGTTACTAGTCCTGGAAACCTTGGTTGGAAAAACACTCTGGAATCCCTTTGTGGGTTGAGTTACTAGTCCTAGAAGCCTTGGTTGGAAAAACACTATGGAAGCTCGACGACAGTTGTGGGTTGAGTTGCTAGTCCTAGAAGCCTTGGTTGGACAAAATATCAATGAGCTTGACAACAGATGTGGATGGAGTTACTAGTCCTAGAAGATGGGTTAGAAAAAACACTCTAGATCCTTGTACATCTTGGGTAGAGACCGATCTGGGGATGGTTTTTGATGTTCAACCGTGAGGTGGAATCACTGTTTGATGGGCTGAGGTGGTTTAGCCTCTCAAAGCCCTGGTTCAGTTTTGATAGATTGTTCAATTAGATCCCAAAATCATGCTTGGAATATGGCACATGGGTGACTGGCTGAAGAGAGATATGGCTCAGTCATGTCTATGGTCTGGTGGTTTGTGGAAGTCCCAAACCTAGTTGGCTTTTGCATCATTAATATGAGGTTATTTATCCTTTTTAATTCATGAGTATTATACTGTTTTATATGTATATTATATGGCTATGGTTTCCTTGGCCTTTCTATTGTTATTATGTTGGTTATGAACATGTATTATGACAGTGGCTATGTATGGCCCTCATCATGATTTTACATGTAAATGAATCAAAAACGTATCTATGGCCTAATAGATGAAATTGCAGCTAATCTGTTGAGGCAAAAATACTTCTTAGTGATTCTCAAATAAGTACAAGACCCCTATGCTGAGTTATGTTGCTAAGATCTATAGATTTCATGTTTGTGACATGTTTGACAAAATGCTTGTCATGGCTAGTAGGGATCCAATATATTCCTTGTCAATGTTTCCCTAAATGTATCACCTTTATATTATGTAAATTCATTTCTGAAGGTGTCATTGAGTTCTGGGTGGTGAATTGGGCTCTGGACTTGAAAAAGTGGCACATATCTCGGAGTCGCAAGCACAACACTTGGGAAAAAAGTCCCTGGACACTCCCTTACCCTTGTTGTGGGAACGTCTGGAACCTCCTTGACGCACCCTGGTCCATATTAAGGGAGCATCTAGGGGTTTGATGCATTAAAACTTCAATTGGTCTTAGTGGATGGTCATAGTTTTGTAGCTGAAGTGGAAGGTTTGTGTGATGTGTTCCATCGGTTCCACTTCCTTAACTAAGACATAGGGATTCAAATAATATCATAGTAACTTCTCATCATATGTTTACCCCCGTTGGCTGATTACTTGGGTAGATGTGAGAGGCGGGTGTTACAAAATGGTATTAGAGCATGGTGCACCTATAAGACTAGATGGGCGATGTATTGGTCATGCATTCGTTTCGGTTGCATATGCGTTCCTGATGCTTGTATTCCATGTGTTTGTTGTATTTGCATGGTGTTGATCACGGTTGTAGTGATGTCATCATGTTAAGGTGGATGGTGTTGTTGTGGGATGTGTCATCATGACTATATGGTTGTATATGCATTTGTTATGCATGCCGATGTCTATATGTTATTATGCATGCATTTTCACGATGAATATTATTGTGCATAAGGTCATTGCATGCAATTAGGTCATCATAATGATATTGGGATGTTATGATACTAATGTGTTGGCTGACATAGAGTGGGAGATGTAGATCATTAAAGTAAAGTTGTAGCATTGGACCTCAAGGCAAGAGCATGTCATCATACAAGTTTGTATGTTAGTTATGGAGGTATGTAGGTTAAGGATTGTTATATGCATTATGGTTATGTGCATTCTTTTCATTCTATTGATCTTATGTTTACATACATGATAGAGTCTAGTTGATTAGTGTAGTCATATGCACGTGTTAGATAGTAATGAATGATACTAACCTGTTGTTGTATGCATTCTTATTATTGTTTTATGTTAGATAATTTGATGATTAGGTTATATGTTGTTGATGAGCATGATATATATAACTTGTTGTTGTTGTTAGATGCTAGTAACTTGCTGATTAGGGTTATTACATTAAGATCTTGATGTTATATGTATTATACTAATTTGGATTGGTCTATGAAAATGGTTAGGGTTATGAAATTAAGGTTTGACCTTTCTTATGTCATCTACTTTGTCCTTGAATCTTTGATTATGTCGTCTATTTGGTTTTTGAGTGTTGGTGTCTATTATGTCATTTATCAATTGTTGAATGTTTGATTAATCACATGATATGAGTATGTGTCTATAATATTTCATCAAGAAATGATATTGTTTTAAGGTGGTTTTACTCACACATATGTGTTGAGATAGCTGACATGTACTTGAGTGTAATAGGTGATAGGTATAGAAATATATCTAATGAATATAATTTGACTATGGATAATGGCAGGATTGTTAGTCTTGGTAAAAGATAATTAATAGATATGATGCCTTGATTTCAGAAATGTGACTCACATGTGTGAGAATTTATAGGGAAACATGCGTGGTGTTAGCGTGAAAGGGTAATAGTTGACGTGTTTATATAACTAACAGTTGTGTGATGTGACAATACATAGTAGGACTTGATTGAAGTAACATAAAATAAAGGAATTGGGTAAGAATTCATTTGGAAATGTTTGGGAACCGCAATTCTAAATGAATGAGCACCTGCATGAATATAGGAAGCATTCTTAACCTAGATTCCATTTGACATTATGTGGATATATGTTATATTCCTAAACATGTATTTGACATATATATTAGCTAGTTCCAGTTATAGCCGGATTCATCAAGGAATTGGAGTCCCTTGAGAGATGACACAGGTGTGTTCAACCACAATGAAATGTGCTTGGCACAACAAGGTAAGGTAACTAGTATGTTGTTATGTTTATTTATGCACTCACAATTATGTGTTTATGGCAATATGATGCAAGGGATTGCATGGTAAAGAGAATTGCATGAAATTATGAAGAAAGCTCATGCTGATGTTTCATGTGGAAGCACTGACAACCATCAGGATGGAGTCATGGTGTCTATTTCTAGTTTTGTGCTTTCAGTATATGTGATTTTGTTGCGCTTGATTGCATCCTTGTTATGTATGGTGCAAGGCCTTGCCACTTTGTTTGTGGTGTCGTATTGTTATTTATTTTCATGGTTTTCTTCTCATTTGTTTTCGGTATTTCCTTTTATGTTTTGATTCTTGGGAATTGGTTTGGGAAAGAGGAAATTTAATGGAGTTCGGGGAGATTTGTGTGGTACTTGATAGGTGACGGAAGGCTTGGATGAAGCTCAGTGCATATATAAAGGAAGCTGAAGGCAAGTGTATGACAACTAATTGGATTGGTTGGGTCCACTGAGGTAAATGTATGGTGATAGGACAATCATGAGAAAGGTAGCATTAAGGGTAAAGTAAATAGATTTGAGGTTTCAGATGCCTTGGCTATGTTGGGAACTGTTGTTCTCAATATTGTGCATGTTGTGCATGAATAAAGTTCTCTTAATCTCGGCCTTATGATATCTAGTAATTATGTTGTGATCAATATTACTTTATGCTGATGTTTATATGCATATATGCATGTATGTACATTGTTATCTGATAGGGTCATCAGGGATCATGATTATTTTATGTTGATGCTTATATTTATACATGTATGTATGTATGTCGTTGTCTAACAGGGTCACCAAGGATCATTCTTGTGGAGGAATGATTGCTTATGCATGTGAATGGCACGAAGAGGTTATTGGTTTATGAGGACTAAAGTGGGAAGAGTAGTCATGAAAAATATATGAGGCCAACATCATGTGGATATGAATTGATATTGTATGCTTGTATTATGCCTATTTTTATGTTATGATAGGTAATGCTGAAGGATACATCAACAAAATGAAAGTAGTGTGATCTGCAACATGCTGGGACAAGTATGGATACATCACTAGAAGCAAGGTTGCTTGCTAGATACAATGTGGTTTTGGATGTTTGGTACTACTATTGTGCATATGTTGTATATGTTTTACATGTTGCATCAATGATGTTGTGCACATGCAGTATCGTGTATATATACTATGTGTACATGTTGTTTATGCAATGTTATGTATAGGGTGGTACAAATAGTGTTTTGTGAATATTGTATATGCAGTGTTGGTATAGATGGTGCTATGTACATGTTGGATCTGCAGTGTTGTGTACTTAATGTTTCGTGCACATGATGGATGTGCGGTGTTGTGTGCATATGGTGCTATGCACGTGTTGGAAATGTGATGTTGTGTACATATGGTGTTATTTACATGTTGTATATGTAGTGTTGTGTACATATGGTGTTGTGTGCATGTTGTGCTATGTACATATGGTCTTGTGTGTGTTAGGGTCCTATAAATATAGTAATCAAGGTATGATTGTCTAATTATTTATTCCAATGGGATGTTGTAAAGTTACTTTTAATTTTAAGTTGTTTAGTTGTTAAAAAGAAAAATAGAAGAAAAGCAGAAGAAAAATAGAATGAAAAATAAAAAATAGAAAAATATAAAGAAAAATAAAAGGGAAAAGAGAAATCTATAAATAAAAAATAAATAAAAAAAATAAATCCCGAACGGCATGTTAATCAAAATGTCACCTAAGTTGTTTTGTTTATTTAAATCTTAATTTAATGAATGAAAATATGGTTTAGATTGTGAATGAACATCGACAAGATGCTTTTTCGTCTTGCAATAAATCTTTGGCACTTTCGATGAAATAGATCGTCCTCACCAAAACCAACGGTAGGAAACGATGTTCACCCCCCGACCTCCCAAAGGCTAATAAGGAGGTGGGGTCCAAAAAGTGGTTTGCTTGAAACTACATTTGACTAAGTGGTGGCCCCATAGGCATTTTAGGGGCCTATCCTCGCTTACCACTTACCACCCCACCCCCCGAAAAACCATCTCCTGTTTCTATTTGCCCCCACTCCCGCTGGCTCTTGCTCCACTCATTGCACACAAACACATCTGCGACCCCACTGCATCCATCCATGTCACCTCAACCCCTTATGTCACATGACAGTTGGCTGAATCTCCCACCAATAGTCATGTAGACATTGGTCATTAAACTCCCAACAATGTTTTAATTTATTAATTGCGATGCTCAAAAAATTTCGTTGTTGATCTTCTTTCCCTTTTCAATTTAAAAAACCTTGCCTTACCTATCATTTCTCCCTTTTCCATTTCATTGTATCAGTTCAGGTTCACGCTTAGAGATCATTCAGTGCACTAGTGCCTTCTATAATTGCCATCCTCTTTTAGTATGAATTAAGCAAATATCAGGTAATTTCCTTTGGGCATATCTACAATCTCAAATGTTGTCACCTAAGAGAAAAGTGAAAATGGTGGTAGAGAGTCTAGTCTTACCCTTTGTTCCCAATTTAAATGAGTGCCTTTTGTTGACACACAGTATAAGATAGCAGAAAATCAATGTGAATTTGATTTGTATGAGCTTCATAATTGGGCAAAATAGAAGTATTTAGATAATAGTGGTGATTTAAGTATATGGGAATCATTTCTATCTCAATTTACCTTTCCCCAAATTCATATTTTCATAGATTTGCTACCTGGTGTCATCTTAGGTACCTCCCCATCTAGAAATCAGTAATTTCTCTAAATAATGAAATCTTATTCTCAATCACCCCAGAAGCTATTTGTCAAGCCCTTTAGATTAATTATCAAACTTCTTTACACCCATTTTGTACTGATGCACTCATGGAAATATAAAACAAAAATTACCTTCCCCCAACAGGCCCATATTTTTTAATGTTTTCTACCTTAAAATTTTGAATTTCCTAAAACAAATCCTCGATACTCTGCTTACAAGTTGTTTCCATGGTTACTTGCCTATTAAGCTATCCCACAGACCAATAGGTAGATGAAGTAGTGTTAGGTTTCTTGTCAGTATTTTTAGTGGGTTAGAAGCCATCACTCATTTTCAATTACAGTTAATACTTGTCAAATTTTATTCATGAGAAATTTTTGAAATTTAAGGCTGAACGTGCATTCAAACACCAATCGGTCTTACTATATTTGATGTTATTCTATCAAGCAGACAGGTTCAAGTTTCAGTTATACAATATGGATGATCAAATAATTCCATTATCAGTCATTGACTAGAATTCTTTAGTCAGAAGGAATTTATAAGATTATTCATTCAATAATTTTGTGGATCAGTTTTTACATACATCATTGTGTCTTCTTAGTAGTGATATTATACAAAGGATTTCACGAGAGGTCAATAAGGTTTTGCATTTTACAAAATAGGCTAAAGTTGGAGATTGGTATCTCTACCAAAACTATACAAAGATTCAAATCTATGGGTGTGATATTCCTCCCTATATATTACCAATATTTGTACTAGTAAGGATTTTTACCTTGGAATACATTAGAAAAATGTTAAACATGGATGACCTACAATTTTTATCAATTAAAAAGAAGGCACAATTAAAATTGGAGGCACATTTTAGGCGTTATATTGTAAATATCGTAGAAACATCAAAGGAAGTGGATGAAATACTAAAGAAAATAAAATTTAATCTAAGCTTCATATGGTCTTATGATCCATTAGGGATGATTTCAAGACTAAGAGTTGCGCAAAAGACCTCATTATATGCACATACACCTAGGTCAGAGATAGATCAGTATGCCAAACAGGAACAATGGATTGAGAAAACACTATAGTAGGCTAGAGAGAAAATTGTCAGTCAATCATATCTACAAACTCTTATTCCAAAGGACAAAGAAATCAAGAGACCAAGGGAAAGTATGTCCCCTATAGATTCAGAAGCTCAAGTTGCAAACTTTCGTGTTATCAAGAGGAGAAAGAAAGATCCACATACCAATTCAAAAATGATACCAAAAGTGATGCTCAGATAATAAACATTCAAGATGAATGCTTAGAGGAAAAAGGTTCATAGGAGAAAACCACAATGGTTTTGATAGGTATTTCCACTACTTCATTCCCATATGTTGATGATACAACTGAGTCACCTATGTCTTCTATATCTCATATTGCAACATAGCAGAATATGTTTTCCACATACAGGGAGATGAAGAGAAAGAATTAAGCATTAAAGGCTACAACATATTTAGAGTTCTAGAAGAAAAATACTTCTCAACACAGGTTGTTGTCTGCACTTGACACTGAGAAGGGGTAGTTCCAATTGGCCTTCTTGGAACCCACAGTTCTTGTCCCCAAAAGTGCAGAAGACTACAAAGCTTTAGTATTTTATTTTGAAACCAAAAATATGCATGCAATTGATCAAATTTACTTGCATAAATAGGCAAGTGAAATGATCTATTCAACACTGACAAGTTCAGCCATGGCTACCTCAAAATTGCAAGCCTCCTTGAATAATATGCATTTGTAAATAAAGATAGATAGAATGTCATCTTTGGCCAAAGATATTAGAACCAAAGGTTTGTAAGATTTAGTGATTAAGCTAGGATATGATCCTAATAACATCAAAGTAGCTGAGGAGATAATTAAAAATAAAGGTGCAAAAACTCAACCTCTGAGGAGAACCATCAGGCCAAAGAAGTAACTAGTTTGGAGAAATAAAATGTGTTGGGTGTGGAGCCTGATTATCTTTTGTATTCAAAGGTTTCAGCCAAATGTATACCCCAGGAAGACTGTACACCCCTCCACGCGGGGGGGGGGGGGGGGGTCCAAGGGGGACTTGTCCCCCCCACGGGGGTCCGAGGGGGCTAATCCCCCTCGGCTGGGGGGTCCAGCGGCTAGCGGTCCCATGGCGGGGGTTCGAGAGCAGTGCCCCTAAAGCTAAAGACAGATGTAAAATTGCCTTGTAAAAGTCTAGTAATTTCTAGTCAATCTAGGCTGTTCATTAGGCATATGATCTCACAGTAGAAGTTATGTTTAATTTAGGGTTATTTTGCCCTAGAAGGCAACCTCTCACTATATATGAGGGAATTGTATTGCGTTTATGTAGATTTGTATTCTGAGTGAGGAAGAGAGAGGAGATTGAGAGCGAAGAGGGTTTTACAACAAATCTACTGTAGGTTGTATATTTTCAGTTTGCTGGATAATATAAAAAGAAGGACTGCTTGTTTCTCCATGGATGTAGCCTAAACTGGGTGAACCACGTATATTTGTGTCTCTCTTGTTTTATGCGTTTTCTGTGTTTATATTTCTGCAATATTTTATGTGTTCCATTGCTCTGTAATATATAATTTTCTAACAACTGGTATTAGAGCTGAAGGTCTATTTGGCTGATAAACTCACATGAGAGAAGGGTTCCTGGTTTGAGTGGGAGCAATGGCGGAAGGTGGTAGGTTTAGAGTCGAAAAATTTAACAGCCAAAACTACTAGTTGTGGAAGATGCAGATGAAAGATTATCTGTATCAGAGAGATCTATACCTACCATTGAGCGGAAAGACAAAGAAGCCAATGAGTATGAAAAACACAGAATGGGATATTCTTGAAAAAAGGCACTTGGAACAATACGACTATGCCTAGTGATGTCGGTAGTGTTTAATATTTCAAAGGAAACGACAAAAGAGGGTTTAATGTCAGCATTGGCCAAACTATATGAAAAACCCTCAGCCTCAAATAAGGTATTTCATATGAAGCGTTTATTTAATATGAAGATGTCAGAACGTGGATGTGTTGCAGACCATTTAAATTATTTTAATACAGTTACAAGTCAGTTAAGTTCTGTAGGGGTAAATTTTACTGATGAAGTTAGGGCTCTGTTATTTCTGTGCTCATTGCTAGAAAGTTGGAATGGCTTAGTTATGGCCATTAGTAACTCTATATCTAGATCTAGTACTTTAAAGTTTGGTGATGTTGTCGGTGCAATCCTTAGTGAGGAAATGCGATGGAAAAGCTCCGGTGAAACATCAGGTAATGCTTTGACTGTAGACACTAGGGGAAGAAAAATGGGAAGAGAAAAGAGCCCAGGATATTGCAGTAAGTCAAGAAAAGGTAGATCTAAGTGCAGATCGGGGATAGTGTGCTGGAAATGCAGGAAGAAAGGACACCTGAAAAAATACTGCAAGTCTCGGAAGGGAAAAGAAGGAGACACGCAGTAATAAACTAATCATGAAGCGAATGTAACAGGTGATGTGTTACAAGATGCTTTGATTCTTTCATTAGAAAATATTATTGATGCCTGGGTGGTAGATTCAGGGGCCTCATTCCATGCCACACCTGATAAGAAACATTTTCATGATTATGTTCAAGGAGAATTTGGACAGGTTCGATTGGGTGATGATAAACCCTGTAAAATCATTGGAATGGGTACAATTTTCATAAAACGGCAGAATGCAAATCAATGGCTATTGAAGTAGGTAAGGCATGTTCTAGATCTGAAGAGAAATATGATTTCAATATGGCAGTTCGGAAGTGAAGGTTGTGTAACTACTTTCACAGATAAAACCTGGAAGGTCACTAAAGGATCCCTGGTAATAGCGAAAGGAGGAAAGGTTGGTACATTGTATTTATGCAATGGTATTTCTAATTATGTTAATGCTTTAGCTCTATAGTAGAGGACAACGCATGTTGGCATATAGGCTCGGGCACATAAGTGAGAAGGGGATGGATTCTTCTAACTCAAGAAATTTTGTATTCCCAGAGTTTGAGATTGTTTGATTTAAATTTATGATGAGATTTGTTTATGGAAACAGAAGAGAGTCATTCGCTTAGAGTTGGAAAAAAAAGAAGGAGTGAAATTAGAGCTTGTGCATACAGATGTATGGGGACCTACTCAGGTTCATCTTTGTGGCTCTCATATATTATGTATTTTTATTGATGATGCAACGAGCAAAACCTGGGTTATCTTATTGTATTCGAAATACAATCTAAATGATTTGATCCTTTCAAGAAATGGCAAGCTTTGGTTGAAAATGAGACAGGAAAAAGGTTGAAGTGTCTCAGATCAGATAATGGAGGTTAATATTGCAGCAAAGAGTTTGATAGGTAATATTCAGAGAATGGAATTCGTAGAGAGAAGACAGTTCTAGGAACACCACAAGAAAATGGCGTGTCAGAAAGGATGGACAAGACAATCATGGAGCGTGCAAGGTGCATGAGATTGCATGCAGCATTGCCTTTACAATTTTGGGCAGATGTCGTAGATACTTCTTTTTATCTAATAAATAGAGGGCCTTCAAGTTCCTTGGATGGTGGTATTCTAGAGGAGGCATGGATAGGTAAAATGGTGAACTACTCTTTTTTAAAGACTTTTGGTTGTGAAGCCTTTGTCCACATTAACAAAGAAAATAGAACAAAGCTTGAGGCAAAGTTAAAGAAATGTACCTTTATTGGATATGGTGTTAATGATTTTGGTTATCGCTTTTATGATTATGAAAAGGTTTTGTATAAGGATGAGCTACAGGAAAAGAAATAGAAAAAAAAAATAGAGAATACACAGTGCTTGATGATATCACAGGAAAAGTGATGGTGCCTGAAAATCATAATGATCAACAGCCAGAACAACAACCACAATAGCAACAAGCACTTAAAACACCTGAAAGTGGTGTTAGAAGATCTACC
>APFE031303926.1:1745-26808 GCA_000404065.3 Pinus taeda | reverse complement strand
TCTACCACCCAGCCATCAATAATATTTTTTAATGAAAGAATCAAAGCATCTTGCAACACATCACTTGTTGCATTCGCTTCATGATTGTTTTCTTGCTGTGTGTCTCCTTCTTTTCCCTTCCGAGACTTGCAAAATTTCTTCAGGTGTCCTTTCTTCCCACATTTCCAGCACACTATCCCCGATCTAGACTTGGATCTGCCTTTTCTTGACTTACTGTGATATCTAAAGCTCTTTCCTCTTTCCACTTTTCTTACCCTAGTCTCTATAGTCAAAGCATTACCTAATGTCTCACCAGAGATTTTCCATCACATTTCCTTGCTAAGGATTTCACTGACAACATCATCAAACTTTAAAGTACTAGATCTAGAGACAGAGTTACTAATGGCCATAGCTAAACCATTCCAACTTTCTGGCAATGAGCACAGAAATAACAGAGCCCTAACTTCATCATCAAAATTTACCCCTAGATAACCTAACTAACTTGTAACTTTATTAAAATCATTTAAATGGTCTGCAACAGATCCACCTTCTGACATATTCATATTAAATAAACGCTTCATATGAAATACTTTATTTGAGGCCACAAGTTTTTCATATAGTTTGGCTAATGCCAACATTAAACCCTCTGTTCTCATTTCCTTTGAAATATTAAACATTATCGACGCCACTAGGCATAGCCGTATTGTTCCAAGTGCCTTTCTGTCGAGAATATCCCATTCTGCATCTATCATACTCGTTGGCTTCTTTGTCTTTCCACTCAATGGTAGGTACAAATCTCTCTAATATAGATAATATTCCATTTGCATCTTCCACAGCTGGTAGTTTTGGCCATTGAATTTTTTGACCCTAAACCTACCATCTTCTGCCATTGCTCCCACTCGAACCAGGAACCCTTCTCTCCTATGAGTTTATCAACCAAATAGACCTTCATCTCCAATACCAGTTATTAGAAAATTATATATTATAGATCAATGGAACACATAAAATATTGTAGAAATATAAACAGAGAAAACACATAAAACAAGATAGACGCAAATATACATGGTTGACCTAATTTGGGCTACATCCACGGAGAAACAACCAGTCCTTTTATTATATTATCCATTAAACTAAAGAGATACAACCTACAACGGATCTGTTGTAACTCCCTCTTTGCTCGCAATATCCTCTCTCTTCCTCACTCAGAATACAAATATTGATAGACGGAATACAATTCCCTCATATAGAGCGAGGGGTTACCTTCTAGGGCAAAAAAACTTAAATTAAACATATCTTTTACTGTCAGATCATTCGCCTAATGAACAACCTAGATTGACTACAAATTACTAGAATTTTACAAGGCAATTTTACATCTATTTTTAGCTTCTGAGGCACTGCCCCTAAACCCCCGCCAAGAGACCACTAGCACCCGGACCCCCCAGCTGGGCGGGATTAGCCCCCTTGGACCCCCGCAGGGGGGACAAGTCCCCCCCATGTGGAGGGGTTTACAGTCTTCCTGGGGTATACATCCGGCTAAAACCTTTGAATACAGAAGATAATTAGGCTCCACACCTAACACAATCAACTACCATTCAACTTTCCTAGGAAGGGATTTCCATTTAACTTAACCAGCTGGACCATGCCACCATCAGTAATCTCCTTAATAACATAGGGCCCAAATCAATGCATTCTAAATTTCCCTAGGAATTTATCAAACTTACTAGCATACAACAACACCGAGTCATTCACCTTAAAGGTGCGCAAGCCAAAAATCTCTTTTCCTGAAGCTCATTCAATTACACGAGCCTCTGTTCCAGGTCTCCATGATCTATCATACCTGTGAGTGCTATTTTGCATAGACAAGGCATGTTGTATTCCATAGGCATTATGGCTTCCACACCATAGACCAGCCTAAAAGGGGTTTGTGCTGTCAGCGTTTTTGCATGTTGTTTGATAAGACCATAATACTGCAGGTATGAGTAGGTCCCAATCACTTCGCTGAGCATTTCAAACCTTGTTCAACGCATTTTCAAGCACTTTGTTGAACACCTCCACTATCTCGTTAGCCTATGGGTGATAAGGTGTGCTCTTCTGGTGATGCACCTTAAATTCTTCCATTAGTACGTTGATCGTCTCATTCAGGAAGTGTGTACCATGATCACTCATCAAGATCTTTGGACATCCAAATCATGTCAGTACATGCTCAAATAGAAACTTCGTAGCAGTCTAACCCATGCAATCCTTCACTAGTTGCAGTTCTACCCAACGAGTCAAGTACTTCGTCAGAGTGATAATATACCTCGTGCCTCTCTTTCCTTGGGCCGAATAGGTCCTACAAAACCTATTGCCCACTTTTCGCAGGGTTGCAACATTATTTATGGATTCAAAGGCATTTCATCCCTTTGCGATGGCTTGCCTATTCTTTGACATACATCACATGCCTTGCAATATTCTTTTGAATATTGATGAAGGATTGGCCACCACAACCCTGCGCATAGAATCTTCTATGCTATTGCTCTCCCTACATAATGTCCTCACGCGGTGCCCCCATGAGCATCTGTGAGGATGTTACTTCCTTCAAATTCAGGTACATATCATCGCAATATCTCATCAGTCCCCATCTTGTATAGATGTCCAACAATGATAGAGAAATCTACCATGCGCACCACTAATTCCTTCTTTTGTTGGACAGATTCTCCTTCTGCTTCAATTCATGTTGTTAGGAAGTGTATTATATCCTAAAATTTTCCATCCGTGATGCGCATAGCAAATAGCTGTGCTTCAGGCAATCCTTCTTCCAAGTTAGTAGGTTCCTCCCTTGTTTCAATGTATGATAGATGGTCTGGTCCCGTGTTCAATCATCTATGCTCTACAACAACTTCAAAATCATACTCTTGGAACAATAAGAGCCATATGCAGATTCCCCCCCCCCCATCACAGACTTATTGACCAGGTAATTTAGTGTGGAGTGATCCATATACATCTTAAAGTGACCTCCAAACAAGCAGCGTCGATACTTCTGGAGTGCATACACCATAGCTAGCCCCTCGCGCTCAGTGGTGGAATAGTTTTTCTCTGCTTTGGATAATTTACGGCTTGCGAACACAATAGGGTGGTCCAAGCCTTCTCTTCCATATTGTGTTAGTACTACCCCCAACGCTATACATGACATGGCAACATGTACGCAAAACTCTTTCTTCCAGTTCGGGAAAACTAGAATCGGTGCGGTAACCATATTTTCTTTCAATATGTCTATGCTTTTCTTATAGTCATCATTCCAGTAGAATGAGACATCCTTCTTCAAAAAAATTTCCATTGCCGTGGTGATCTAGGCATAGCCTTTGATAAAATTTTTGTAATATCGTATGTCTCAGAGTAGCGCGCAGTTGTTTCACACTCCTCAACGCTTCCAAGTTTAGAATTACCATGCTCTTCATGGGGTCTACCATCAACCCTTGTCTGCAAACCACATGCCCCAATAGGTTCCCAAAAGGAATGAAAGACAGACACTTCTTGAGATTGAGCACAATCGGGTATCTTCGACAGGTATCCAGCATCAAGCACAAGCTCACTACATGGCACTTAACTAGCCCAAATATAGTCCTGTCATCAAAATAAACCTCCAAGAACTTATGAATGAATTCCTTTAATGTCACAACAACCATGTGTGAAAATATAGAAAGCACATTCTTCAACCCAAATGACATTACAATGTGTTGAAAACAACCCCACTCAGTCGTGAAGGTTGTCTTGCTCCTATCCTCCAATGTGATTTTGATTTGGTGGTACCTAGAGAGCCCATCAGTGAAGGAGTATGCTTCCTGGCCACCTACATTGTCCAACACTTCATCCATTAATGGAGTTGGGAAAGGATTATGCACACAAGAATCATTCAATTTTCTGACATCCATGCATATCCTTATCTCATCCTTCTGCTTCTTCTCTTACACCACGATTGGGCTTACCCAATCGGATTCCTCCATAGGATCAATGATGCGTACTACTAACATTTTGTCTAGCTCTAAGCGGACCTTTTCCTTGTATTTCGAATTTAGGCAGTAAGGCCTCTACTTACCTAGCTTCGCATCGAGCTTTAACATGATCTTCATCAATCCTAGATCTCCTATTATCCATTTCAAATTCGTAAACTTGGTAGGGAATACGTGCTAATATTCACAGAGTAATTTAGAGACCGTATCCACTATCACGTTGTCCTAGTAGTCTCCAATCTTTGTGAATTTGGGTTCTGCCTACGTACCAATGTTCACATGTTTAGTTCTCACTGGCGCAATTATGTCAGGGTTCTCAATCTATGGTCCTTGAACCTCATGGTGGCCTTTTGTTTTTGGATTGTTAATCTTCCGCAGATCTTCATTCTCCTCTTTAGTAGTTGCATTATAACATTCTAGTGTGTGACTTAGCTGAGTAGCCCATTCACGCTGTGCCAAGTCTAAAGAATCTTGTGGTATCCTAAAGATGGCTACTTTCACCTCTTGTAGCTCTTCATCAATATTGTCAAACCCATACTTAAAACTGAATGTCATCAGGAATCCTTCATGTAGGATATCCCATTCACCTATCCCATGGCAGAGCTCTATTTATATATACCAATTCATTGGGATAACATACAAGGTATGGTAGAACGGGTGCACCCACTCAGGTTGGGTCTTTTCTCCATAAGCCTGTGTCCATTTGGCCGAAGCGTGCACGAATCATTCTCCCCATCGTACTTCTCTGTCAGTCACATTTTAGGCTTCCCAAATCATGCTCTCATCATCCTCCTACATTCGCGCCAATCATCAAAATGTCCCTTTTGCGTACCCCACCATCTTGTAGGCATAGCGCGCAGTGCCCAGTCCAAGGCCTAGAAGTGTTACTTTTCTAGCACTCCCTTTCAAATTCATCCAAAAAGATATCTACCTCATTCAGCCCATCATAAATAAGAATATTTCTTTCCTACGATGACACACAATGCAACGACGGGGTCATCATGTTGCAATTGTGCATAGTTACCTCTGTAACTGATTCTTCCAGCATTCTATTTATTCATTGGAGTCTAAAGTGCGGGAACTCTCTTGCTTCCATGTAATCCACCCATCCACGGTGGGATTCACCCAGTCTTGGTCTCGTGTTGTTATCTTACAGATGCAGTCAAGATCATCATCACTCTCATAATCACGGATTGGTTCCATATATCGTGATCCTTCAGCAAGATCTAGGGGTATTATTATGCACAGTGATTTCTTCTCAAATATCATCTTTTTCTTCTTCAGACTGAGTACCCTGTTCCAATCAGTAGCCCAGTCAATTCCCATGAGTGCAGGGTGGGGATTTCTATCATTTTCTATCTTTATTACTTCAAAATCTATTAGCACGCTCGCTCCCTCAATATCCATGGTGTTACACTGAATTTTGTCACCTTGACTATCTGCAGTTATATGGCCCCATCAATAGCCATATTGTCCTCTTTGTCAAGCCCCATACCTCTGCTCTTCATGTCAAAACTTCAAAAGGGAGAAAGTCACTTGAAAACATGTTTATCTCTGGGTACGCAGGTTCTCTCTACCTTGCCTGCGTGTACGCACCCCAAATACATTTTACCTACGTATTTATACGCTCTGTATGCTAAAGCTTGGTTGCGTACCCCTGTAAAGGTCAAAAGGCGCAAGTTTCATCTTTAAAAAGTTACTTGTGGTCACTTCTAGAGCCTTCTAGAAGAGTTTTTGACGTGTATTGAGCGCCTCCAGATGGTTCATGCACCCCTATGATAGAGGAGCTTATCCCATCAAGAGAGGAGCTACCCCATCCAAAAGAGGGAGTATCCCATTGATGTTGGAACTGAATAACCTCTTCTAGAATGCTATAAATACAGGCATTGGGCTAAAGGAGGGGAGGTTGAAAGCTGAACATTCTATAGGGTAAATGCTGCTGGAATTAAGACTTCCACTTGTTGACTTGTGAGGAGAGATCACCATCCTTCCTTGTTGCCATAGTGGGAGTGGGTGAGCTTGTCAAAGTAGAGGAAATCACTTGCTGGACCCTGGGAGGAGCTTGCACAACACCAAGGCTCAGGTTGTAATGGTTCCTTTGATTATTTAATAAAAATAAGTCCATTCTTCTCAATGATTTGTTAATGAATTATTTCATGCATTCCTTGGTCAGTATGATAGATATATTTTGTTTTATAATGAATATTCAGATGCTATGTAATTGTTTGCCTTGTTAGTGAACGCAGGTCTGAAGGTGAAGGAGGAGCTCATCCGGATCAACAAGACTGGACTACTACAACAAGCATTGGACCTAAGGTAAGATCGAGAACATTTGAATTCTTGTAAAATGATATGTATCTAGAGAAGGATAGCTCTTATTTGGTTTGTTTGTCATTAGAGAGTCTTAGACTCCTAGGAAGGTTAGATTTGCCCGCAAGTATAACTCATTCCGCTTGACAGGGTGTATACATGTTTAAAGGGTTTTGTGATCCAACCAATGCCATATATGTTTAAATACATAGTTTTATTAACAAAACTAAGGTATATGCATGTTTAAAGGCCTGTGGTCCCGCCGATGCGATATTTGTATAGAATACATAGTTTGTAAACAAAAACTAAGTGTTTTCGGGTTATTATATTAAAGGAGTTATATTATACGGGAAAGGGAAATTTTAAGGGTTTAATACTTTAAGTTAGTGTTAATATGGAATATAGTGGAAAAGAGGAATAAGACTAAGTAAAATGCTCTTTTTTGTTTATTTTCCTTTCACATATATTCATTAATACTTAGGCATAAACATATTTTATGGGTTTTTGTGTACAAAGGGATTTTTTAATGGTAAAAGGGATTTTTCATGGTATTTTTACTTTTCCTAGGTAAAAAGGGTTTTCACCATAGGAAAAGGGGTTTTTATGGAAATGAATGATTATGAACTAAATGAAGGTAGGAAGGAGGAAATTAGTAAATATATGAATGAATGGTGATGAATGGGAAGTTAGTTACTTGATGTTGTAGACCTTCATTTGCTTTGTGTAATTGCCCCCTGGACATAAAAACATGATAAATGTACATTTTTTCCAATCAACCATTAAACTTATACAACCTTTCTCTACTTACCCTTTGCTTATCCAATCAGTTTTTCCTTCACTTAATGTGTGCATTTAAGCTAGCAAACCCTTATCTTTTCTTCTTATTTAAAAAAAACAAACTATCTAAATCTATCCTTATAACCTCCAAGGACTCAGATTAAACTGGTGAGCACATTATCATTCTCTACATAACTACTGATCTACCAAGATTAATTAGTTTGGAAAAATCTTTATTCTATAACTATAACATCAAATTTAAAGCATGAAGCAGTCAAGATTAAACAGTCTGACTGTCATGGCTTGTGGCATTTAAAAACAAGCTACACACAACCAATCTTTTGCAGAAACAGAGTAGTGGAATTTAGACTTCCTCACTTTCAGAGTTTATTTGTTTTATTTTATTTCTAATCTAACATTTTCTTTTATATGGACATCATTATCAAGATATTTTATTTTACTAATATTTTATTCACTATTATTATGTCCATATCCTAACTTAACATTTTTTCAAATATTCTATCTAATCAAAACCAAAAAATGCTACAACAACAGTGGTGAATGAATCGTAGGTAAAACCATTGGATATCAAAAATCAATGTTGGATAAACAGAATAGAAATAAAAAATACCAACTGTAGAACAGAAGATGACATCCCCCCAAAAGTTTGCTCCAAAATCTGCATTTTCTAGTAGACCTCAGGATATAAAATAGTTGCAACTATTTTCAGGTCACAGTTAGGATAGAAATAAACAAGGATAAATTACAAGTTGCCATCACTAATTGCATAAAAATGTTGATATTATTACCAACGCGTAGTGATAATGGTTGTAAGGTGACAAGAAACAATGCATATCTAACTCACAAACTGTACCTGTGTATGCATCAAGACTAAACTCATAGCCTTGTAATTGAACTCTTACAACCATCAAATTAATTCATGCACTATCAAGAAATATCATCAATGATATATTGCCTTATAAAATATTATGCCTCATATCTTGAGTTTGACCTAGAGTTTAATGCATTTCAATCATAAGAGGTACTAACCTTAGATAAAATGGGAAACTGAGTTAGGGACTAAGATTTTCCACCCAGCCATAGATTGGGTATCACTGTGATCTTTCTTGTTTCCTAGTCACCCTCGAGCTAGATTCCACGGCATAAGGAGGTTGCTCACAAATGAAAACAATCAGGAATCCAAGGAAAGATCCACCCCAGGCTGTCAAGGATAAATGTTGAAGATGTAGTTGAACTCATTGTTAAAATGCTTGATTGGGATTTTGTGTCTTGGAATGCAATCATTTTATATTTTGTCTAGCATGGCCACAATAAGAATACCCTGAAGCTTTACTTTTATATGAAGCTTGCAAGTTTAAGGCCAAACCAATTTACATTGACAAGTGGTCTAAATCCATGTGCCAACTTCATGTGTCCTCAGTGTGGTGCGCAATTTCAAGCTAAGGTAATCAAAGTGGGATTTGAATCAAATGCCTCTCCTGAGCTTGCTCTTATTGAAAATTATGTTATGTGTGATAGAATGGAGGACTCAATCCAAGTGTTTAATCACATCTGTGTGCCTAATGTTTTCACATGGAATTCTTTGGTTGTCAGATATGTCTGATGTGGTAGGTTAGAGTGTGTAAGGTAATTGTTTGATATGATTCCTGAGAGGGATGTGGTCTCTTGGAGCTCATTGATTGGGATCTACACCCAGCATGGGTATAGTGAGGAATCCCTCCAAAAAAAATTTGAAATGCATAGGTCTAGCATGAGGATGAATTATATTACCTTGAATAGTGCCCTCAATGCTTGTTATCTTACACTCCATTGAGAAAGGAAGACATTTTCATGGCTTGATAATCATAAGTGAACTTGAATTGGATGTCTTTTTTGGGAGTTACCTTTTGGACATGTATACTAAATGTGTTGGAGTATAGATGATGGACACGCTCTGTTTCATAAAATGGTTATGTGAGATTTCATTTCATGGACATCAATCATTACGAGTTTGGCACCTTAGAGAGAGCACATCAATTATTTGATAGAATGCCTACAAGCTAGAATGCAGTTTCTTGGAATGAAATGACGGCAACATATGCCTAGGTTGGGTATGGTGAGAAAGCCCTACATATTTTTAGAGAAATGTTTTTGGCAAAAATGAAGACAGATTGGGTCACCTTTATTAGTGTTTTAAGTTCATGTGCCCATTTAGCAACTTTGAAGTAGGGCAGGAAAGTCAATGCACACATTATGAGAAGTGAACTCAAGTCAAACTGGGAAGCCACCTGACTTGAAGACTACCACGCACATTGAACAAGTGCACCATGAAATCTAGAAAAAGCTAGTTGGTGTTGGGTTTCAACCTGTAACCCACCAATGACAACACCCGCATATGAGTTTGCAACGGAAGTGGTATTCCTAGTGAGAGATTAGATTTTGCAAGGGAAGTGTTTGTTGAAATTACACTAAGAATATCTATTGAGGCATTACAAATGGTATCCCTATAAATTTTTCTCCCCAAGTCTAACAAAGGGTGGATCAGCGGCATAGGTAGTACCAAATGCCTCTATATTCAAACAATAAATTTTATTTCAAACTGCTTAAAGCTCAAACATAGATCTGTTCTTATTAAATTTCCACTTAAGAGTTCATACAATTGTCACGATGTATCAATTTATAATTTGGCACATATGAGTCACCAAGAATGTTTACGAAGATCCAAAATCATTGTAGTCTCTTCCAGCTTTTCCAAAGAAAACTTTCAGCAAGTTGGTCCACTCCTTGGGTCTATATTGTATTTTTTTATTGGAATGGTTCATGGCTATTGTCAAAGATTTGCAAGATTTGTCAGATTGGTAAAAATATATGAAAAATAAATGTTTTATTGGACTAATTGCAAATATATGGACTTGAATTCCATCTGCCTCAGTGTAACTACTTCTTGGTTCTGGTGCAAACAAACATATTATCAGAGTGGCACTTGAATTATGGAACTCGTATCAGAGAGGTGGTTTCCTAATATTTTATTTTGTGAATGGGTGTGTTATCACAAAACCAAACCCTAATAGGCTTCTAATTACGAAGACTTTGAGTAACTATTTCAAACCAAAATTTTGGCTGAGGCTTAGCCTCCTCAACCTGAGAGGACTCTCTCACAAGGTTAAAGATATCAATTTAAGGATTAGATGGCTAACTCTATGGAAAAACAAATGAAAACATATAAATGGTTGAAATACCAATCAACAAACATCTATTGGGCTATGGATTCTAAGCATGTTTCAGTACAACAAAAAGATCAGCTTAACATGGAAGTCAGGGCATAAAGAGTCTTAATATATCAGCAAAGAAGAGTCATAATGCAAGGAACACAGTTCATAAACACATGAAGGAAGTTAGAGAATTATCAATGAATTCTAAGTAACATGTGTTCATACCACAAAAAGTGGGTAGATAAAGAAAGCCATGAGAAAAGAAAACATTAAAACTCTCTCTGAATCCTGAGTAGTGAAGCCAAAATATCTGTATTAACATAAAAGCACACAGTCTCTTACAATAACACAATATGCTTGCTTCTTTTGAAAATTGCCAACCATGATGCATTCAACTTCTTGTCCTTTATAGATTTATCATTACAATCTTGGATTCCCTGATCCAACATGAGGGGAATTCAAATTTCCTATCTTGACACCTATTCATTCCTAAAACAGACTATTAATTACAAGTAGTAGTTATCTAACAGTCTTAGAGTCCTAATTCAATTAGAAGTACAACTCCTTATTATGATAGTAACAACTTAAACTAGGAATTAAATTCGATACTTGACAACTGCTCCTCCTTAACTTCGACCTTGGTGATGTCCATAACCCTCTTGCTGGCCTTCAATAACTTCTCCTTCATCTATCCTGAAAACTAGTAAAATGTCCCCTGCAGTGTAGCCTTGGTCTTCAATGGTGTTCCTTGAATCTCCTACTGACCAAGAACTAAGAACCATTAGTGCTTTATCCATTTATGACAAAAACATAAATTTTGTTGACAAGAATCCTCTTCAAACTATTTGGGCCTTCACCTCAGTATTAAGATTTCTATTTCAGCTTGTCATTATTAGCAAAAACTAAAAAAAAAAAACAAAAAAAACAAAAAAACAAAAAAAGGGAATATATACAATGTCATGAGAGATTTGTAATACTTCAACAACGATAATGCTTTAGGAACCTGCCATTAATAGGCCCTCCAGCATACGATGCTCCATCAATTTCCTATAGTATATAGGTGTTGTTTCCATGAAAACCAGCAACCTAAAAAGGACCCTTCCATAAATTCTCACTTACAGTGTTTCCCTTTTCTTCAATTCTTGCCTCCCATTTTAGTACTTTGTCTTGAATATGAAAATTGTCTTCTTTGATCTTTTTATCAAATGTACTCTTAATTCTATTCTGAGTATGTTGATGACTGTCATAGACTTCACTTCTCGTCTCTTGCAGGGCTATCATCTGATTGAATCTCCTCTAAATGGAATTTGGTTCTTCTTCAATTCCTTGAATTAGCTTCATTACCGGTACTCCAAGTGATGTTGGAAATATAGCTTCAGCACAGTAAACTAGTTCATATGGCAATGTCCCAATTGATCTCTTTGTACAAATCCTATCAACCCATAAGGCATACTTCAGCTTTAAGTGCCAAGCTTTCTTGTTCTCGTGCAATACCTTTTTCATGATTCTAACAATGCTCTATTTTTATGATTCAACAAGACCATTGCCTTGTGAATAGTAAGTAGTACAATGTCCAAGGGTAATGTGATATTATTGATGACAGAAATTTATCAATTTCTTAGACTTGAAAGCTTGAGCATTATCTATTATAATCTTCATGGAGCAGCCAAATCGAGACAATATGTTATTTTCTAAGAAAGAAATAATTACAGAATCATTGACTTTCCTTGTTGGAATCGCCTCTATCCATTTGATGAAGTAATCCATTGCTGTAAGAATCCAGCGATGCTGCCATGATGAATGAGGATGTATCTCTCCAATAAAGTCTAGTCCCCACTGCTGAAAAGGAGCTTCTACATAAATAAGGATCAAAGGTAATTGTACAAGCTTCCTTCTTCCTTAAAAAATTTGGCACTCATGACATGCAGCGATCTTCTTGTAGATATCCTTAAACATTGTTGGCCAAAAATATCTGGCTCTTAGGATCTTGTTTGTCGTAGCCTTCCAATAATGATGTCCTCCACAATATCCTTTATGAAATTCTTCAATGACTTTATCAACTTCTTCTTCAAGGATACAATTCAAAAAAATTCCTCTTGCATCTTTCCAAAATAGATTTTGATCATATACAAAATATCTCAAAGGTTTTAGCTTAACAAGCCTTGCTTTGGACTTTGTTAGAGTGGCAGGAGCTTTATTATGTTGCAGAACAAAAGCCACATCCTTATACCATTCTGAAACCAAGCATTTCTCATTAATTTGGACTAATTCTTCCACTTTTTCAGAAATTTATGAGATTTCTGCATTTAGGTTTATGTCAAGACAGTCCAAATTTGACTGAGTCATTAGCTTTTCCAATCCTTGTCCCTTCACTAAATTGGTTGGTTTGATGTCTATATCATATTCTAGAAATTTGGCTATCCATTCTCCCCACTTACCATCAGGATCTGCTTGAGTTAGAATATATTTTATTACATCACTTGGAACATATGCCACAATGTGAGAATGCAAAATATAGATTCTGAAATCTTTTATAGCTTTCACCAAGGCATAAGCTTACTTTTCTAGAATATTGTACTTGATTTCAGCATTTTCTAATGTCCTACTAAATAAATAAATAGGTTGTTCAATACCTTGCTTTCCTTTTTGTAGCAGAACCCCAATAACTGTATTCTCGGAAGCAAATGTAAAAATAAGAGATTACTTGGAAAAATTTGGACTGATGAGTATCGGTGCTTGTGTAAGTGCCTTCTTGATTTCTTCAAAAGATTTCTTCAATTCAGCTCTCCACTTAAAGTCTACTCCTTTCTTTAACATCCTTATTATATCTTTGACAATATCAGCAAAATTAGGAATGAAGCACTTAACAAATTTCACTTTCCCAAGAAAAGATTGAATCTCTTTCCTACTTCTTGGTAGATCTACCTTTTGAATTGAATTAACTCTACTAGGATCAATCCTAATTTCTTCTTCAAAAATGATATGACCAAGTAACTTCCCTGATGTTAAAGCAATTATACTTTTAGTAGGATTAAGAGAGATACCAAACCTTCTACATTCCAGCAGAATGTTCTCTAGGTTGTTAAATAATGAATCCATACAGGTGAGGATAGTTTTAGATACAGGAGGAATGACCTGTTATAGAGTTATTGTGAACCCAATGTTTCGGACTACAAAGTGAGTCCATCATCAGGGGATGCGTCAATAGATATTCTCCATATCTATTGATGCATCCCCTAATGATGGACTCTCTTGGTAGTCCAAACTGTTGGGTTCACAAAAACTCTATAACAGGTCATTCCTCCTCTATCTAAAATTTTCTCTAGGTGTTTCAAATGATCTTCTTCTTTCTTTGAAAATACTGCGATGTCATCAAGATAAACAACCACTTATTTATCCTTTTCTTCAATAAAAGAAATATCCATTTCTCTTTGGAAAGTGGCTCCCACATTCATGAGACCAAAAGGAATCTTGGCGTACATGAATGTGCCCCATGGTGTTGTGAAGGTTGTTTTTCCTGATCATCTGGATGCATAAGAATCTGATTGTACCTTGAGAAACCATCAAGCATAGACATTCTTTGTGAACCAACAATATTTTGCAGAATTGAATCCATCTTGGGAAGATGATAGTTTTCCTTTAATGAAGCCTTATTCAAATTTCTAAAATCAGTACAAATTATGATTTATCCACTCTTCTTTCTAACCAGAACCAAGTTTCCAAGCCAATTTGAAAATCTGATTGGGACAATGATTTTAGCATCAAAGAGTTTCTTAATCTCCTCTTCAATCAATGGCATGAGAAGCGGATTAATTCTTCTCAACTTTTGTTTGAAAGGTTTCTCATTTTCTTTAATAGGAATAGTATGTTGAATAATGGAGGGATCACACTGTTTTAAATTAGCATAACTCCAAGCAAAAACATCAACAAACTTTTTCATCATCTCAACATATTTGACTTTCATATCAGCTAAAAGAAACTTTAAAATTTTCATTATCTTAGGTAAAGATGAAGTACCCAGATTGCAGCTTTCTATTTCCTCTTCATTAGCTTGTATCTTTGGTGATTTGAACACATCATTCTAATCGAAAAACTTCTCAAGAGGAATTATACCCTTTGGTATTGAATTATTTTTTAGTTGTAAGACTTCAAAATTTTCTTTAGACTCAAAAAGCATGTTTTGTTGATCTACTTGAGTACTTTCAAATTATTCTTTCAATTCAATAAAATTCTTTACCTGTTGATCATCTTCAAATACTTGCCAATTTGTGATATTATCTAGTATATCTAGTCTATGATGAACTTCAACCTCATATATTTCAGAAGAATGAATAGGAATGATAAACAAACTTGCCGAAATAGCAAGAGAATCAGCAATGGAATTTTGGTCTCTAGTTTTGATAGTGAAATAATATGCTTGAAAATTTTCCAACATTTCTAAAACTAGATTTTTGTATGCTCTCATTATTACATCCTTTGCTTGATATACACCCTCAACTTGTCTAATAACCAATTTGGAATCTCCAAAAATGGAAATATTATGAGCCTTCATTCTTACCAAAACTTCTAGGCCCAAAATCAGAGGTTCGAATTCAGCCATATTATTTGTGCAATCAAAATTCAGCTTCTAAGAGTAAAACTTACATTCATCACTTGGACTTGTGATACAAATTCTAGCTCCTACCCCTTCTTTTCCTGCTGATCCATCAAAGTACAAAGACCACCATCCCTTCATCTCTTTCTCATCTTCTCGCTGATTGTTTGAGTGCTGATTTTTTGTTTTCATCTCTTCTGGTCCACTATCAACTGACTCATTAAAAAGAATGGCAGATCCAAGTTTAGTATCAAATGAATAAATTGGAAAATTTTGAGGTTTGTCTTTGCTGCTTACCATATAAGCCATTCTAGTTTCCTGATAAAATCTACTTTTCTCACCAAAAACAGGAATGGTGGCATAGGTGAGGTCCATCTGCATTATGCCTTTGATTTTCGCTTCCCATGATCTTGATAACAACATCCCAAACTTTGGTGTAATATCAGCCACAACAATGTCCATAACAATTGTCTTTGTTGGGATTTGTGTTAGACCAACAACAACATCTTTAATTAAACCAATACATTGGACTCTTTGAATCAAAAGAGAATAAATCCTCATATGGTATTGTTATATGTAATCCTAACCTCTCCATAATTACTTTGGGCATGAGATTATGAGAAGCCCACGAATCCAACATATCATTATGTAAGGTCATATCATGAATACTAATGCTTACATAGAAAGGAGGAAACTCTTCATTTTGATCATATTCTAACCTTAGACCCAAATATATAGTAGGATTATCTTCTTGCACATTTAAGATATCAACCGCTACTGGTTGTGAATTTAACATCTCTACAATCTTGCTTTTGTATTTGTTCACCCTGAGAATCTCACTAAAAGGGACTGATATTTTGATCTTTGAAATTTCATTCTCAAGGTTGAAAAAAAAAACAAACTTTTTAGCTTCTTTGATAGGAGAAGGGAGTTGAGTGTCCTTTTTACTAAGTGGAGACTCTTCCTTACCTTCAATAACCTTTGGTGTATCTTTCTTGGCTTCAGCAACCTTTGAAGCATCCTTCTTGGGTTGTGCTTTGTTTGCAATAATTGGCACATTTCTATTTCTAAGATTGTATTGTTTTTTCATTTCAAAGATAGCATGTTGATACCCTTTTAAATAATCTGAAGGCTCTTCCCCTTGCTTGGTCAAACCGGACACATCATGTTCTTCTTTAGTCAAGAAAATTTGTGACATTTCTTCATTAAGACAATGGATAGATTCTTCAGGAATCTTAGGATCATCTTCTTCATCAACCAAATTCTGCTGAAAAGGAGGTCTCACTGGAGGATCAGGCTACTGATTCCTATCTTCTCTTGGTCTTTGTTGGTTTTGAGGTCTCCTAAATTGAGGATTTCTAAATTGAGGTTCCTGTTGCACAAGGGGAGAAGAGGCGTTTCCAAGAGCTAACCTGTTATCACAAAACCTAACCCTAACAAGTTGTTGATCAGGTAGACCTTGAGTAACTGTTTCAAACCAACTTTTCACTGAGGCTTAGCCTCCTCAACCTGAGAGGGCTCTCTCACTAGGTTAAAGATTTTGATAATGAATTAGATGGCTAACTCTATGAAACAAATGGAGTGTAAATGGTTGAAACAAAGTCAATAAACATCCATTGGGCTTATGAAGTCAAAAAATGCTTAGTACGACAACAATTAGCTGAACATGGAAGTCAGGGCATCAAAGTTCAATATATCAGTTAACACATAAAAACATGTAGGAAGCATAGTATACAAATGCATGAAAGACGTTAGAGCATTGCCAATGAGTTGTAAGTATCATACATTTATACTACTGCAAATAAGGAAATGAGGACAAACGTAAAACAAGCCACCATTGAACTCTTTCTGAATCCTGAGAAGTAAAGCCAAAGTCTGTATTCATAAAAACATAGTCTTCTACAATGACACAATATGACTATTTTCTCTGAAAATTTCCAACCCTCGGTGCATTACATCTCTTGCCATATATAGAGTTTCCTTACAATCTTCAATTCCTTCCTCCAGAAAGAGGGGAATTCGAATTTCTCTAGATTTGACACCTATTGTGTTGGGTGTGGGCATGATTATTTAGAGGTCTTTGTTTTAGCCAGATGTATACCCCAGGAAGTTTGTACACCCCTCCACGCGGGGGGAAATGGGGGGGGAGGGTTATAGGGGACTTGTCCCCCCTACGGGGGTTCGAGGGGGCCGATCCCCCCCAGCTGGGGGGTCCGGGGGCCAGCGGTCCCTTGGCAGGGGTTTCAGGTGCAGCGCCCCCGAAGCTAAAAACAAATGTAAAATTGCCTTGTAAAAGTATAGTAATTTCTAGTCAATCTGGGTCGTTCATTAGGCGGATGATCTAACGGTAGAACTTATGTTTAGTTTAGGTTTTTTTCCCTAGAAGGCAACCACTCTCTTTATATGAGGGCAATGTATTGAGGCTATGTAATAGATGTGTATTCTCTGAGCGAGAAATAGAGAGGTGAGACTATGAGAGAACATAGAGGATATTACAACGGATCTGTTGTAGGTTGTGTCTCTTCATTTTTCAGGATAATAGAAAGGAAGGAATGGTTGTTTGAGGTGGACATAGCCCAACCTGGGTGAAACACGTATATCTATGTCTCCCTGGTTTTATGCGTTTTATATGTTTATATTTATGCAATATTCTAGGTATTCCATTGCTCTGTAATATATAATTTTCTAACAACTCATATCGGCCGAAGGTCTATTTGGCTGATAAACTCGCAGGAAAGCAGGGTTCCTAGTTTGAGTGGGAGCAATGGCGGAAGATGGTAAGTTTAGGGTCGAGAAATTTAATGGCCAAAATTTATCGTTGTGGAAGATGTAGATGGAATATTATCTGTATCAGAAAGATCTGTACCTACCATTGGGTGGAAAAACAAAGATGTCAATGGGTATGACAGATGAAGAATGGAACCTTCTCGATAGAAAGACACTTGGAACAGTACGGTTGTGCCTCGCAGCATCGGTCGCCTTCAACATTTCGAAGGAAACAATGACAGAAGATTTGATTAAGGCGTTGGCCAAACTATATGAAAAACCCTCGGCCTCAAACAAGGTATTTCTTATGAAACGGTTATTTAATATGAAGATGTCGGAAGGTGGATCTGTTGCAGACCATTTAAATGATTTTAATATTGTTACAAGTCAGTTAAGTTCTATAGGGGTAAACTTTGATGATGAATTTAGAGCTCTGTTATTCTTGTGCTTATTGCCAGAAAGTTGGAATGGTTTAGTAATGGCCATTAGTAACTATGTGTCTAGATCTAGTACTTTAAAGTTTGATGATGTTGTCGGTGCTATCCCTATCAAGGAAATGTGATGGAAAAGCTTCGTTGAGACATCGGGTAATGCTTTGAGTGCAAAGTCTAGGGGAAGAATAGTGGAAAGAGGAATGAGCTCAAGATATCGTAGTAAATTAAGGAAATGTAGATCCAATTCTAGATCAGGGATAGTCTACTAGAAATGCGGAAAGAAAGAACACCTAAAAAAACACTGTAGATCTCAGAAGGGAAAAGAAGGAGATGCACAGCAGGAAAACAATCATGAAGCAAATGTGACAGGTGAGGTGTTACAATATGCTTTGATTCTTTCTTTCAAAAATATTAATGATTCCTAGGTGGCAGATTCAAGGGCCTCATTCCATGCCACACCTGATAAGAATTACTTTTATGACTATGTTCAAGGAGATTCTGGACAAGTCCGTTTGGGTGATGATAACCCTGTAAAATTGTTGGAATGGGTAAGGTTCTTGTAAAACAACAGAATGGAAATCAGTGGCTACTAAAGGAGGTAAGGCATGTGCCAGATCTGAAGAAAAATCTAATTTCAACAGGGCAGTTAGGTGGTGAAGGTTGTGTGACAACTTTCACAGATAAATCTTGGAAGGTCACCAAAGGAGCCCTGGTAATAGCAAAAGGTAAAAAGGTTGGTACATTATATTTATGTAATGGTATTTCTAACTCTGTTAATGCTTTAACTTCCAAAGGAGCGGATGCAGCATTATGGCATCATAGGCTCGGACACATGAGTGAGAAGGGGATGAAGATTCTTCACTCAAGGAATTTGTTACTGGGTTTTGAAGAATGTTGATTTGGACTTTAGTGAGAATTGAATTTATGGAAAATAGAAGAGAGTTAGATTTCTTAAAGTTGAGAAAGAAAATAAGAGCAAAAAATTAGAGCTTGTGCATACAGATGTATGAGGACCTGCTCAGTTATCATCTCTCAGTGGCTCTCGTTATTATGTTACTTTTATTGATGATGCAACTAAAAAAACTTGGATTTGTTGTATTAAGAATAAATCTGATGTATTTGATACCTTCAGGAAATGGAAAGCGTTGGTTGAGTTTGAGACAGGAAAGAGAGTGAATTGTCTCAGATCAGACAATGGAGGTGAACATTGCAGCAAAGAGTTTGATAGGTACTGTTCGAAGCATGGAATTCGTAGAGAGAAGACAGTTCCAAGAAAAACACAAGAAAATGGTGTGTCAGAAAGGATGAACAGAACAATCATGGAGCATGCAAGGTGTATGAGATTGCATGCAAGATTTCCTTTATAATTTTGGGCAGATGTTGTAGATATTGTTGTTTATATAATAAATAGAGGGCCTTCAAGTTCCTTGGATGGTGGTGTTCCAGAGGAAGCATGGAAAGGTAAAAGGTAAACTACTCTTTTTTAAAGCCTTTTGCTTATGAGGCCTTTGTCCATATTAATAAAGAAAATAGAACAAAGCTTGAGGAAAAATAAAAGAAATGTACCTTTATTATATATGGTGTTAATGATTTTGGTTATCGCTTATATGATTATGAAAATCACAAAATCATTAGGAGCAGAGATGTCATATTCAATAAAAAAGGTTTTGTATAAGAATTAGTTGTAGGAAAAGAAATAGGAAAAAGAAAACAAGGAATACACAGTTCTTGATGAGATCATTGAAAAAGTAAAGGTGCCTCAAATTAATAATAATCAACAACCACAACAACAACAACAACAAGCACCCCAAACACTTGAAAGTGGTGTTAGAAGATCTACCAGGATAAGTATACCCCCTGAACAATACTCTCCTTCATTATATTATTTATTGTTGACTGGTTTTGGTGAACTCGAATGTTATGAAGAAGTAATGCAGGTTGAAAGCAGGAAGAAGTGGGAGCTAGCCATGCATAACCAGACTTGGGACTTAGTCAGGTTGCCTGCAGGAAAAACTACATTGAAGAATAAATGGGTTTATAGGCTAAAGGAAGAAGATGAAGGAAAACAAAGGTACAAAGCTAGACTTGTGGTGAAGGGATTTGCACAGAAGAAAGGTATTGATTTTGATGAAATATTTTCTCCTGCTGTTAAAATGACATCAATCAGAACTATTCTAAGTCTAGTAGTAGTTGAAGATTTGCATCTTGAGCAGTTAGATGTAAAGACAACCTTTCTCCATGGGGATTTGGAGGAAGAGATATATATGTAGCAGCCACAAGGATATGAGGTAAAAAGGAAGGAGAAATTAGTGTGCAGGTTGAAGAAGAGCTTGTATGGCTTAAAACAGGCTCCAAGACAGTGGTATCTAAAATTTGACAAACTTATTTATGAACAAGGTTATACTAGATGTCACTCTGATCATTGTGTTTATCTGAAAAGGAAAAATGATGACAGCTATATTATATTGTTATTGTATGTAGATGACATGCTTATTGCAAGGTCTAACATGCAGGAAATAAATGTGCTCAAAAGAAAATTCACAAATTCATTTGCAATGAAGGATTTGGGAGCTGCAAAACAAATCCTTGGTATGAGAATAACTAGAGATGGGAAAAACCACAAATTAACATTGTCTCAAAATGAGTACATACAAAAGGTGTTGAAAAGATTTAATATGCACAATGCAAAACCAGTTAGTACACCTTTTGCTAGCCATTTCGAACTTAGTAAGGAAATGTGCCCAAAGACCCAAGAAGACATGGATTATATGTCTAAAGTTCCATATGCATCAGCAGTTGGAAGCTTAATGTATGCAATGGTCTGCATAAGGCCTGATATTGCACATGCAGTGGGAGTTGTAAGCAGGTACATGAATAATCTAGGAAAGGAACATTGGATGGCAATGAAATGGATTCTCAGATATTTGAAAGGTACCACAAATCAAGCATTATGCTTTTGTGGTGCAAACATTTCTCTATAAGGATATGTTGATGCAGATATGGTAGGTGATAGAGATTATAGGAGGAGCACTACAGGATATGTATTTACTGTAGCTGGAACAACTGTCAGTAGGGTTTCAAAAAACCAAAATGTTGTTGCACTTTCAACAACAAAAGCAGAGTATGTTGTTACAACAGAGGCTAGTAAAGAAATGATTTGGTTACAAAGGTTTATAGGTGAATTGGGTAAGGAGCATGATATGGGCATGTTATACAGTGATAGCCAAAGTTTCATTCATCTTGCAAAGAACTCAGCATTTCATTCCAGGACTAAACACATACAACTCAAGTACCATTTCATACGATCAGTGTTGGAAGATGGAGAGTTGAAGCTAGAAAAGATACACACTAGCCAGAATCCTATACATATGCTAACAAAAGTTGTAACCAGGGAGAAACTGAGAATATGCTCAGTTTCAATTGGTCTTCAAGGATGACTATGAAGATGAGAAATAGCCAGGTCCAAAGAGGAGTCATTGTCTAGAAAATGAAGTAGTGGTGGAGTTGCTACAATCATTCTCCAAGTGGGAGATTTTTGGGTGTGGAGCCTGACTGTTTAGAGGCCTTTGTTTCACCCAGATGTATACCCCAGGAAGTTTGTATACCCCTCCACGCGACATGGTTCGGGGGGGACTTGTTCCCCCCGTGGGGGTTCGCTGGGCCAATCCCCCCCCCCCCCCCCGGCTGGGGGGTTCAGGGGCCAGCGGTCCCCCAACGGGGGTTTCGGGAGTAGTGCCCCTGAAGCTAAAAACAGATGTAAAATTTCCTTGTAAAAGTATAGTAATTTCTAGTCAATTTGGGTCGTTCATTAGGCGGATGATTTGACGATAGAACTTATGTTTTGTTTAGGGTTTTTCGCCCTAGAAGGCAACCCCTCTCTTTGTATAAGGGAAATGTATTGGGGCTATGTAATAGATGTGTATTAGACGAGCGAGAAATAGAGAGGTGATACTGTGAGAGAAAACAGAGGATATTACAGCAGATCTGTTGTAGCTTCTCTCTCTTCATTTTGCTGGATAATAGAAAGGAAGGATTGGTTGTTCGAGGTGGACATATACCAAACCAGGTGAACCACGTATATCTGTGTCTCTCTAGTTTTATGCATTTTCTATGTTTATATTTATGCAATATTCTATGTGTTCCATTGCTCTGTAATATATAATTTTCTAACATATTTAACTTTAAACAAACTATTAATTACAACTAACTATAAACTAATAGTCTTAGAGACCTAATTTGACTAGGAGTGTAACTCCTTATCTATGCTAGCAACAACCTTAGCTATGAAAACAAACTCGTTCTTTGACATATTTCCCTCGTCATCTTTGTCTTGAATGATGACTTAAACTTCATACTGGATTTTGATTGCTTGTCCTTTAACTGTCCCTGGATACTAAGAAAATTGCGCCTGTTTTTTCTACTTTGGTCTCCAAAGTGGTTCGTCAAATTCTTCTAACCATTTATTCCCTTTTAATAACATGTGATGCCTTGAATTAGACCAAAGTTCATACTCATATACTCGTGCTAAGATAAAAACCCCTTACATGCTGGTTGAAGCATGACAACTATCTGAGCTACAAAATGATTATTGTTTTCGTAGCGCAGAGTTTGGAGTTATTAAATGCCTCTCATTCTTTGAACTTTCCTTTGCCTAGTATTCAAAACTTCTAGGGTGGCCCTTTTGTATCTTCTGTAGCAACATTCTTTCATAATGGTTCCCCCCTTTCATTTCAAAATTGATTCAAAAAACAAAACTGGCAGTTTCAGCAATTTCGTAGCGCGCTACGAAACTGTTGTGCATTATATGTCATTTTCACAGTTTTTGTCATTTTTTTAGGATTTTTCGATGGCTTATCTACATGCTAATGAGCCAATCAAAACTGACATTTTCCTTCCAAAAATAATCTTCAATCTTCAAAAAGTATGTTTTGTATCAAAATTGCGTCAAAATTTCTTCACTTACTGTCACGTTCATTTATGCTAAGGTTGTTCTTCTGGTTCATTTAGTTGAATCTTCAGACCTTCAATCTATCTTTTCATCATTCAGATTTTAGTTCTTAATTTTGTATTTTTTTATGTACTTAGGTGAAGGGGAAGGATCTTGCAGTTGTGTACGCGGAGACATTGGTAAGTCTGAAGCTGAGTGTGTGGGCCTCTGCAGCTGTCTGCACAGGGTAGAAAGGGTCTGTAACATAATATTTGAGCATAATAAAGGCTATTTTGGAGCATAACTTTTGTATCTATGTGTTACTCTTTACTTCTATATTTACTGCGTATTTTCTCTGTGTACTGAATTTATCTTGAAAATGACTTAATGGATGTGCAAACGTGGTAGATATGTTAGTTTAATTGATGTTATGAATGTTTAGAGAAATCAATGCAGAGTTAGAATCTGTTATCTGTAGTTTATTGTAATTTCCTTGTTTTAAGGGTTAGGGTTTTTGAAGGTCAGAATAAAGCCCTAGAAGTAGAAAAAGCACATCACATAGTCCCTTGGATGCAGAAACCTAGTTTTGCCTTCCCCAAATACTACCTCGAGTGAGACTGCAATCTATGTTATGCAAGTTGTTTCCTAAAGGGTCAATAGTGTAGGTTTTTTTTGGTTAGCGAAGCTAACTCTAAACCTGTGTCCCAGCCCCCTCAAGCCAACACTTATTGTTCTTCTTGTGTGGACACTTCACGGCATAATGTCCCATCTCATGACAGTGAAAACATATAATCTTCAACAAGTCCTTCTTCTTTACTTCCTGACTAGAACCTAATTTGGAAGGGGATGAATTCCCTTTCCCTTTCTTTGCCTTTCAAGCCAAGGAAAATTTCTCCTTGTGATCATGCTTGGATGAGGATCCATTTTTGATGTTCCACTGAATCCTTTCTTGCACCAAGTCAAACCACAAACACTCCCACTCTTATAGCTTATCCCTCCCATTTACTTAATCCTGGTAGTTGTGCCATCTCTTGGGAAGGCCTAGAAATGCTAAGTTGACGAGATCATCTTCAGAAACTGTAACACCAACTCTTCCAAGCTCATATCTAAATTGGGTGAACTTGGTCAAGTTCCTTGGTATTGTATCACCCTTCTCCATCTTGATTTTCCTGAGCTTTTCCTTTAGTTCCAACTTCTTATGGTCGCTGTCGTTTTGAAATAGGTTTGTCAAGGCCTTCCACATTACATATGGAGTCTCCTTCCTATGGAGGTTTGAGACAATATGGTCTCTAAATCCTTCTAGTATGATCCTTCTCACCTTTGCAACACATTTCCTCCACTCTACCAGATCTTGAGCATTAGTTGTTGGAGGCTTAGGAATATCTTTATCTATGAATTCCTTCATCCTCTTGTCTTCCAACACTGCCTCCATCCTTTTCTTCCAAGAAATATAGTTCAAACTCATATTTGTGGAGCGTTTGAAAGGTATGCTTTTTGAATAGTAATCTAGTGGTTTTCTAATAAGTTTCCTAACCTTTTCTGCATTTAAAGTCTAAAGAATAAAAGGATTTTGATAAATTGTGTGAAAATGGACGAACGAAGATCAATCACCATTAATCGATGTTTTCTATGCAGAAGGACGCGGAAACAGGGGATCATCAAGCAGAAACAGGAAGCAAAAGGAAAGCAACTGCTGTCCCCTCGTTAGGAAACCGAATGCGGACGCGATCAAGTAAAATTAGAGCCGAATGATCCAGGGAAAAGAACGTGGATGCCAAGATGGAGAGCGCAAGAAAGGAATGAGAAGAACTGAACGATTAGCGAATCCCTCAGGATCTCTGATCCTGAGGGATCGCTGCTTTAGCTTATCTTTTGTATCTAGATATCTCCGTCATTTCTGTTATATAAAGATACCACGCCATTGAGCGGAGGGAGATCAACTATATTGTAATTACACGGTTTGGAACAACTCTGAGCATTAAGTTTTGCTGAGACTTGATCTTGTGTATCTTTGTTAATGCAATCAATATAAAGAACTTTGTGTTCACTTTGCCTCTGCATCTGAAGTAACTTTA
>APFE031303900.1:0-23970 GCA_000404065.3 Pinus taeda | reverse complement strand
GATAAAATCGCCACCCATTTTTCCTATGTATCATGGGGATTCACCCATTTATTATACATATAAATTTAGGGTGGTTCTTAAAATTTTCCCTACTCCACATCATAGTTCTAGCTCAGTTTATGAGGCATACTCGAAGAAATCCTCAAAAGCTACAAGCTGAACCAATACCTGACCCTGAAAAAATCATCAAAGAGAGAAAGTTATTGCAGAAAGGAGCATCAGGTTTAGGTAAACCTAAACAATCTCCTATATCTCTTCAAGGAAGACCTGTAATAGAACAAATACATGTTGAGAGTATAGCTTCTAATTCTAGCAGCGAAGAAAAACTGTTAGAGATTCATAAAGCTCCTTATTTTTACGTTTTCCTTTTGTTGTATTCCCAAAGGAAACCTCACCTCCTATCCATCATACTCATTTAGTATTATCAGTCACTCCTCAGCCCTCTATCATTAAGACTCCTAGTACTCTTTTAGCCACCACAGCTATGGCAGGTCCACAAGCACCTACCAAAATGGAAAGAATCATAGCTACTAGGTATGGACCTCTAATACTGCCCACTCCTTTGAATGCCATGCCTACTGGAGAATATACGAAGTATATGCCTAAGTTTACTAGGACTGAAGGTGTTTCAGCTAAAGAAAATATTGAGTCATTCTATAGCTATGTTGATAACCTGGACATTAGTGAAGATGATGTATGGATGAGAGTCTTTGTCCAAAGCCTAGATGGAGAGGCTAGAAAATGGTTCAGAGAACTAACCCCAAGATCTATAGCAGATATTGAGGCTTTAGATGATGCATTTCTAAAGCATTGGGGGGATAAGGAGGATCTCCTTTACTACCACACTGAGTTTGGGAACTTAAAGAGGGAAAATGCTGAGTAGATGTCTGATTTTAATAAGAGATTTAACTGCTTGTACAGCAAGATACCAGCTGAGGTGAAACCCACCACTACCTCTGCTAGACTCATATATGCCAGTGCCTTTGATTTTGACTTCTGTTTACTGTTGAGGGAGAGGCAATGTGCTTATTTGACTAATATGCAAGATGTAGCCCTACAAGTAGAATCAAAGATCATAGCTGCAAAAGATATCAAAGGTATGCTGATAGAAGGAGACAGAAGGGTGAGCCTTCATCATCTTTAGATCCCAAGATCGATAAAATGGCCAAGATGATAGAGTCATTAGCCTTTGAAGTTTCCAAATTAAAGGTTGAGCATCATTCTGGGAAAGTAAGGGTTCCTAATACCTTTTCTCCTCCAAATCCAAATCCATATAGAAGGGAAAATGACCAGTTGCAGATCCTGCAAAGAAACAAAGATGCCAATGAAGACCAAAGGGTGAAGGTCCCTTTCAAAATGCAGTCATGGAAGAAGAGAACTTTGAAGAAGATGATGAGATCCATTGTATGGAAGACAAAGGCAGTGCCCCCCTTTTTACCTTAGCTGCCTATGAGAAGTCATTATTCAATGACCAGATCAGCCAAGAGTGGGACGGTGCAGCTATTCTACAAATTGAAGACCAACACAAATATAATCTGAGGTCAAAAATGAATAATGCCAAGGAGACTCATGTTCATAAAGTTACTGTCCCTGCAGAACAATAAGCTAATAAGCAGAAGCAACCAGTAGTTGATCCTATCATCCTCAAAGCTCCAGCCATAGAGTTAAGAGGCCTTGATAAGTCCCCTTCTTCCTTTAGTTTTCAATCAGAAATTCAGAAGCCAAGAATACCTATGCCTCTGATTGAACCAGTGAAGAATGATTCCTTCAAGAAATATATCCTTCATGCTTTTGAGCCTAATACCATCCAAGCTTCCACTAACTATATAAATCTGTAAGATCACCAACCAGCTGTTATTCTCAGCACAATAATTGAAAATTGTGAAGACAACTCCTGATCATTCTATGTCTCTCTGACTAATCATGATAAAATCCTTCATAATTTCTTTTTGGACACTGGGGCCAGCCATAATCCAATGCCCAAGGCTGTCATGGATAAGCATAGTCTTGACATTACCAAACCTTATCAGTTGGCCTCTACGTAGCTTAAAAAACCAGTTTGCTAGATCACATAGGAAAAAGGCCCATAGATTTGGGACATGTTCTTTGATGGGGTTTTCTCTAAGGAAGTTGTAGGAACAGGTGAAGTCCTTGTGTCCCCCACACAAGAATGCATTGATTCATATTTTATATTAACTTTTCAGGTCACAAATGACACAGCAGAGTATGAAGCAGACCTTATCATTCAGCAAGTGTACAAAACCTTCCAAGCAAAACATCCAAGGCTGAAAGCATACAGAGATGAGGTGAAATATAGACCATCTTTTCCTGATAATGTCAAATGTTGGAAAGTTTTTGAAGTAGATGATCAAACCAATAGGCTTTTGCAAGTATTTGATAATTTTGCTGATATACACATTGACCAAGAGAAAGAAACCTTTGATAGAAAGGTAAAAAGGGTCAATTTTCAGTTTGGTGATTGTTTTCTCAAAAGGGATACATTAAAGGGAGGAGGAGATGTTCTTGATGGCCTAGTCAATGGGTTGTTCTTCAAACTTTATTTCAGTTAAGGATTTTAAGCCTTGGTATTGTAAATATGTTTTTTTCAAGTTTTATTTCATGCTAAATAGACTCCATTCCTAATGCAACACTAGGAGGAAGATTTGATCTTGTTGTTTACAGGAAAGGCATTGTTTTGTAGTTCTTGAAACCTCACAGGGAGGATTTCATCCCCAGAAGGAGCCAGTGTTAGCCTTGGAGGCGTTTGGTCCAAAAATGGAACCAAAACACTCCCAAAGTCTCCAAGGTTTTCTTAAAATCATGCCAAAGGATCCAAGTATGCCCTAAAAGTCTTCAAAGTTCTCTTAAGGATCATTCAAAATCAAAACCATCGCAAGAGGAGAGCCCTTGGAACTACAGAAATACACTATCGGGAGGCAAAAAATGCTTGAAAACCATGAAAAACCAAAATCGTAGGCTTAACAATCCAAATGCACAGAAGCCGTCTGATCTAACCGATCAACGGTCTAGATCTGATAGGCAGATCACATCAGCAAATCTAATCGACATAGGCGGGTAGTCGCAATTAGTGGAGGCGAGTCGGTTATTATCGACACAGACTAGGGGGAATGAGCGATTGCGATCAATGATTAAACGTGGATCGTTGATCACGTGCGTGGATCGTCACCCCAGTTACATTGCCAGATTGCTATCGACGGAAACCTTAAGGGGCGGGGCCTTTACATATATATGTATGCGACCCGATGAGTCGGACTCGATGGCATTATAAGTATGAAATACATAATATTTCAGGTTCGTTGAAAGCTAGTTTTCAATGCATTTGTCGCGTATTTCATTATTTAAAGGAATACAAAGGGAAGCTGGGTTTTGCGATATGGGATAAGGTCTAGGAAGGGAAGTACATAATTTTTTAAGTCTGGGGGAAAGCCATTTTCCATGTATTTTCAGTGTTTTACACATTTCATAATACAAAGGAAATATGTAGGGAACGGGCCAAATGTGACTTGTGATAACCCTAAGGGTGAACCTGATAGGTGAATAATCCATTTTTTATGACTTTTGAAGTCCAAAATACACAGAAATGGGCGAGATTTTTACAGTATTGTTGTGTTTTCTGTATTAAACAGAAAACAGTCACTGTCCGCATTTTAGAGGGATTTCATAGGCTCGAAGAGCCATTCCACCACAAAGCAGAAGCCAGAAAGTGATCAAGGAGCATAGACAACGCAACACAGCTAAATCAACCAAAAATAATCATGGAACCACAGCACAACATAGACAGAACAAACAGAATGATTGTGGGGCATCTCTGGCATGAGAGAACTCCCAGACAGCGCAACAAACTACCCAAAATATATGAAGGTGGTTACTCTTTTGTCAAAATAAGAAACATCCAAGCCCATGCTTGCCTAGAGGGCATCAAATTTGTTAAAGAGATATAGGAATAGATTGAGACCTCTCGAGCCTCATAAGGCTCGAGAGCATTGTAAAGAGCTATAAATATTTGAAAGCAAGATGTAATATGGGTTCAAATTCTGGAGACTAATGAGACTTTTCTACTCAAGGTTCTCATCTTCATTCATTAGTAATACAAGATTCTTTTGATGTTATATGTTCAATTTCCATTTTCTCTTCTGCTCTAAGCTTTCACTTGAACAGGTTGTTCATGTTTCTTTTGTGTCTAATGCCAAATACTTGTCATATTATCTCTGCGTTGATGAATTAGATTTGCAAGCTTCTTTGCTGCCTGTAGCTAGCCATTCATATGTGGTCATATATGCATCTGCCGGTACAGTCAGTATTCTCTTTTTCTACCTATAGCTAGCCACTCATTTATGTTTATGTATGCATCTGCCGGTATGGTCAGTATTCTCCATCTATTCATTGAATCTACAAACTATTGAGCATTAGTGGTCTAAAGCCTTATAAGTTAAGGGTGTTCATGCATGTCTTGAGTAAAAACATAGTTGAAATGGTTATCTGGCTTGATCCAAACCATTATTTATTCCAATAGTTCAGAGAACAATATTGAAGATTATATGTTACCAGGCATCTCCGATCTGCAACCTAGGAGAGTTTCTTGGAGTGATAACAAGAACTATGTGTATTTTCAAGTTGTATGACTTCAATATACAGACCTTTCTTAATATCAAGGAAGTGGTGGTGATTCCCCCTTCGAGTACTACAATATGTTCTCCCTCTTTTAAATTCTACCGTGTTCATGTTTCCTCTCTAAATTCATGTAATCGTTGCTGCTAGAAATATTTCATAATTTCTTACATATTCATTTGTATTGACTTATTAATGCACGTGCCTGTATGGATTATTGAGATTATATATTTAAAATTGCACTCCATGAATCATAGAACCCATCCCCTCTTTTGTCCATTATATCTACATGTAACTCAAATAAGTGTAGAAATTCTTGATGCTTCAAGCTCTACATGTTAAGTGTAGAATTCTTGATGTTTTAAGCTCTATGTGATGAGTTAGTCCTTCTCCTTATCCTCTCTCATTGCTTTGTCAAAGCTTATTAAACTGTAGGTCTTTGAGCTACTCGAGCTCCACTTTTTTATGCATATATTTTTGTGATTTGTATATGTGAAGAAATACCAGAAATTCATGGCTAACTCCTTTAGATGAATGAACCAACCCATTCCATATATATATGTGTGTGTGTGTGTGTGTGATGTCTCCAATTTCTTTAGAATCATATGAGACACATAGAATCTAGATGTGCCCAAGCACTAGTCTTGTAATAAATCCGAGGCTATCTCTAGGAGTGACAACACCATCAACAAACAAAAATTTTCCAACTTTAACCTTTGCTTTCAGCAAAACAGTTCATTTCTGTTGATAGCAACAGGTGAATTATTTCCAAATGTTACATTCTTTTCTTTCTTTATTTCATTAAAGGACATGAACTTATATTTATCACATGTCATATGTTTTGAACATCCACTCCTAATGTACCAAATATTTTCTTGATCCCCTACATATAAAGGTAAACCACAATTCTCAAATTCTATGGTTTCTTTTCCATACCTTAGACATTGTTACCTTTTGTTCATTCTTAAGAGTAGATCATATTTTGCTTATGAATTCAATTTATTTATGCCAAAAATTATTTACAAAGGGATAATTCAGATTCATCTTGAAGAGGTGAGAAGGTATTGTAAGAGTATTTCATTGAGTCTCATTCTTTTGTTTTCTAGCTTCTCTATTCATGATAGTTTTATAAGCAACACACTAAGCATCCTTATGACCAAAATTATGACAAGTGAAGCATTGGCCATTAAAATAAAGTTCGTAGGAGTGTAGTACCTTCTTGTGTAGATTTAATTTTGATTGTGAGAAGGTTGATTTACCTGAGAGACATTTGATCACTTATCCCTTTGTTGAGAGCTAGAATTTTGTAGACTGCTTCATTTTACTACATTGAGATAATTACATGTACTTGTTTCAGAAGATTTTACAGTTTTTAATGATTTTCCATTGTATTCAAGGCCTATTTTTATAAGAGAAGAGAATTTCACTTTGATGATGTCTTTTAAGGTCTCATATCCTTAGTAAATCTAAGGTTTAGACTTTTTTCTTTCTCAAGTTCCTTCCTTATACTTACAACCTCTAGTTCTAACTTTTCATTATGCCTCTCCTTTTCTAGGATTTGTTTCTTCAGTGCATCTTCTATTAATTTAGCTTCTTCTAAACAAATTTTAAGAAGAGTTATTCTTTCTATGAGATTATCTTTTTCTTCTAGGGCATCCATAAATACATCATCATTTTCATGAATACATTTATCTTCAAATGCCATAAGTAATTGATATTCTTGATCAGACTCACCTTCTTCACCATTTGAAAGACCATCACTATCTTTGTGTGTGTAGAAGCTTCTCTTGTTTTTGAACCTTCCTCTAAAATTTACTTTTACTGCATTTCCCCTTAAATCTCATGGTTTTCTTTATAAGGGCATTTAGCAATATAGTAACAAACTCTTCCACAAGCGAAAAATTTGAAAGGAAGGTTACCTCTGAATTTGCTAGTGCCTACTTGGAGTTTCTTTACAAAGTTTGTCTCTTCTTCATCTGATACATACCCTGATTCCTTGAGATCCTCCTTTTATTTTCCTTTGGAAGTGGCTTTGAGTGCAGCGTCTCTGATATATGAGGGACCCCATTTTCTCATTTCATAGACTGTTAAAATCCCATGAAGTTGTTCAATAGTAAGGTTCTCCAAACCCTACATTTCTTCAATGGGAGAGACTTTTGAATTGAATTTTGGGGTTAGCGATCTTAATATTTTCTCAACTAATGATGATTCTTTTATTTCATCACCAAGATTTCTCATTGAATTAACGATCTTATCTACTCTAAGAAAGAAACTTACAATACTTCCATTATTATGCATTCTGAGAGTTTCATATTGAATTCTAAGGGTTTGAAGTTTGGCTCTTTTTACCTTGGTGTCGCCTTCATAACTTTGGATGATCTTGTCCCATATAGCCTTTGCAGTATTCAACTGCATGACTTTGACAAATTATGATTCTGCCAAGCTTCCTAACATAGCATTGACTACCTTTGCATTGGTTTCATATTTTTTCTTCTCTGCTTCATCTTTGGGAATCGAGGATGGATATTGATAGCCTCCTTCAATGATTCCCCAAACATTCACTCCAAGTGCCTGTAGGTAAGCTCTTGTTATGACTTTCAATAATACTATATTGGATCCATTAAATAATGATCGCCTTATTGAAGTTGCTCCCTCTTGGTTTCTCATCTTGATGAATCTGTCCTCAAGTGATCAAGCTTCTTTTGAACGTCCTGCTCTGATTCCAATTGTTAGAAAAATACTGGGGGGGCGGGGATTCAGTATTTTAACCTACTTGAAATTTTATTTCCTTATTCAGATTTATGTATGCGATTTTTATGAAGTAAACATGCAGATGTACATGATTGTGATGAAGACAAGTGGTGTATATCTAGTTCACTAACTATTTCATTTAAATCATCATCTATTTAAATTGAAATAGTATATTAGTGCTTCATTAAACATTAATTAAACAATAATCATGTGTAGTAAGAATATAATAATTCATCACGCACAAGAAACACATGATCACCAGGATTTTGAGGTGGAAACCCAATGTGGGAAAAAACCACCGTTGTTGTGGTCTCTGTCTTTTTCTTTTATTATAAATAGAAATTTCTTACAATACTTGTACTACCAAGAATCATGCTAGTATGCAAGCACCGACCTACAAAAGGCTACAACCTTTTCTCGCTTTCTAGCTTCTATTGGAAGGAAGATGCAACCCCCTTATCCTCTGTTATTTATGGATCACTTTCATAATATTTCAAACTCGATCCATTCAAAATATTATACATCAGACAATAATATTGAAACCAACACTATATCAAATCATTGAACCAATGTAATCACCAAGTCATTGAATAAATAAAATACCAAATCTCAAACAGCCAAAGAAACTAGATCATTTCAATTCATTGTATACTCTTCATGAGAATGTTAGACTACCTACTATTCATCATAGAAACTAGATCTTGTCACTGCAAACCATGGTCAACCTTATGTCAAAATATATACACTATTATTATGATACATACCTACATAGATACGTGCTTCCTCTTCAGATAAACCGCGTACATATCTCAAACTAGAAAAACCCTAAAATTGAATCACTGCATTACTGAAATTAATCACTGAAACACATACTGACCTTCTTACAGATATCTAAACCAAATAAAAATCTTTTGTTAGGTCCTTATAATACTAGTGTATACTCTTATTATTATTGTCATTGTAGCCCTTATTGTTATTGTTGTTCCCATGGTGTCCCCTTATTGTTATTATTGTTCCCCATAAAAGCCCACTATTGTTATTGTTGTGCACTTACATTATTATTGTTATGTTGGCTCTGATTATATTGTGACCCCTTAGACTCTTATATATATAAATGAGGTCTTTTCATTTGTATCATCTAAGAATTTTTCATTTGTGTAATGTAAAGAAGGTTTCCCCCTCAAAGAGGCTAATTTTTAAGTTGTTGATCTATCTCATTCTTCTATTGTGTGAGCTCGTTGCATAACAATTGGTATCAGAGCTTTGGATTCTAGGGTTTCCTTGCTTCGAATAGGTCATCTTGGAATTTTTGCTATAATGTTTCTTCTACGAAGCTTCACATGCCGAAATTAAAATCCATTTTAGCTGAAATTGTGACGAACCTCAAAACTGAATTTCAGATCTTGTCTCGCTATATTTTCATATATATGAACTGAGGAAGTTAGGGTTTCTGCAGACTCCTGAATTCGATCTCAAATAGGTCACCTTGGGAAACGTGTTATAACATTTCCTCTGAGCATCGGATTAAAATTGTACAAAGTATTAAAGAAAGAGTACAGATTGTAGTTTTCTGTGTATAATTTTCAGGTCCAACAGTCCAAACAGTGACACGTGGTACTTCATACAAATTTTCTCTACTGAACGAGTCTATAATCAGGTCATCATGGGCGATTTTACATAACTCTTTCTTGGAGAATACAATCTGGATCAGACTTGTGGGGTTGGAAAGAGGATGCAAAGGGATATCACAAGATTAAATTTCAGACATTGGAGAGACTAAATTACAAATATATAACAGATTCAATATCAAGCTCCTACAAAGAGAAAAAAGAAAATGGAAACACCTAGTAATCAACCTGAAAGCTCTAGCATGACTCATGAAGAATAGGAAGAAGTGCAACATGATATATCAAAATTATGAGACCAAGTGCAACAAATTTCACTCTCACAAAAAGTAACAGAAGCTAAGATGGATGATTTAAAGAAAGGCGTGGAAGCTAATATGAATGGCATGGAAGCTAAGATGAATGGCATGGAAGCTAAGATGGATGGCGTCAAAGCTAAGATGGATGATTTAGAAGTAAACATTGAATATTTGAAGAAAGACATGGAAGGTTTGAAAGTAGGTTTGGCAAAGTTGCTACAAGAAATTATTCCTAATGGCAAAAAATTAGTAGAGGAAACTCATGATGAGAACAAAAGAAATGTCAGTCATGATTTCATAGATTCTAATTGTTGGGTTGTGTTATATTCTTTCCATGACTAGCCCACGTAGTTAACCAGGGGGTTAGAGGGGGGACGGAGCCCCCCCTTTCATTGCGGCGATTGCGTAGCGGGGGGGTCACAGGGGGTTTGAGGGGTGCAGGTAACCCCACTCTATGGGGTCTGAGGTAGTGTCCTGAAAAATTTTGTTTTTGGACCCTATATTAGGTTGGGTGGACCTAACTATGGTTTTGTGCATGGTTTTCACACATGGTTTTGGACGCGATGGTTTTCGATCCATGGCTTTAGACGCGATGGCTTTCGGTCCATGGTATTGGATGCTTCGACATGTATAAATATGTATTGTAACATTGAAAGGAATATAATGAAAAATCAAGTTGGTAGTCCCAATTTTCGGATCCAAGGGAAAATCTCTATGTATATGTGTTTTATGTGTTATGCTCTCGCATTATTTATTTTCTATGTTTTATAATTCATATGCAGGTAATTTATGTACGGGGTTAAAACCTACATTTGGTTTCAGAGTTGTTTTGGCTTCAAGGGGACGCCTTTGTTGCTGAGGGGTTTTGCTCGAGCCTGTGGTAGACCCTGTTCAGTGGGAGATCTGCGAGATCGATTCTGGTGGTGAAAGAAGATGGCGAGCAGTGGAAAGAGAGCAATCGAGAAATTTAATGGTCATATTTTTGAGTTATTTGAAACTCAAGATGGAGGATCTGTTGGTGGATAAAGATCAGTGGGTCACAGTAGATCCAGGTACTAAACCAACAGGAGTGTCTGATGAAGAATGGAAGAAGTTGGATCGGAAGGCTAAGAGAACAATATGATTGTGTGTCTCAGATTCAGTATTGTTGAATGTATCAGGGAAATCTACAGCGAAGGCTTTGTGGGACAAGTTAGGGACTTAGTACCAATCTAAGTCTCTGGTGAATAAACTGTTCCTACGGAAAAAGCTGTATGACCTAAGGATGAAAGATGGAGACTCGATGACAGAACATCTGAACGCATTTAATACTGTGGTAAGTCAGTTATTATCTATTGATATTAAAATTTCAGATGAAGATAAGTGCATCAGTTTGTTGTGTTGTCTACCAGATTCATGGGATAGTCTGGTTATTGCAATAGGTAGCAATGCAACTGCCTTGTAGTTTGATGAAATAGTATCATCCTTGCTGACGGAGGAGATGAGACGGATAAATATGGAGAGCTAGAATGGTGATTCCTTGTCTGTACGAGGACGGTCCCAGAATAGAAACAAAAATAAGTCATCAAGTGGGAGATCTAAATTTAGAGGGAGATCTAAATCTCCAGGAAAACCTGTAAAGGTGGTGTGTTGATGTTGGGCCTTGAAATTGTCATTCACGTCCATTACATTTTCACTTATATTTCCATATTGTTATCTTCACTCCACCTCTATTTCATTACATTTACCTCCATTTCATTACATTTACCTTACCAATACCATTATTGAGTCACATTTATGTTTTTCCAAACTTTATTCATTCTTAGCATTTTTAAATGAATTTATGGTTAAAAAAATGAAAATAATGTGAATATTCTTATACCTAACAAGCGAGATGAGATTGTTGACTTGTGTAGGTCAAAAGGAAGCTTCTAAAAGACCCTTATGTGGCCTTCCAAAACCAAATTCGAATTTGAGTGGAGAAGATCATGGGATCATGAGGATATGTGTATCATTTCCTATTTGTATTGAAACTCTAAGAAGACATGTGTCTTATCATTTGCTATTTTGATTGTAACTCTAGAGATATGGGGGGAGATTCATGGACTCTCATTAATGAGATGACCTCTCATCTTTTTGTATAAATAGGGGAAGTTTTCTCCTATCATTGGAGATGTGTAAAATTGGAGTTATGTTCAAGATTTGAATACAAAATTAGATTGTGGCACCTTACTCATGAATGTTCCTTCATTTTGACTTGGTTTTGCTTACATATGGAGCATCTCGATTTACCATCTCTCACACTTTTAAATAAGCTACCTAACATGTGTGAGATTTAATTGCTTTTATAGATTAAAGTTCATTTGATTTCTGAGTATTAGTTTTAGAATGCATGTGTAATCTTTGTTTTCTAAAAACATTTCAATAGGGAAGATTTATGTATTTTCCAATTGGATTAAGTTTGAGGCAAGAGCTCATAGCTATTTAGTTTCCTTTCATGTTCTGTTATTTACTTTCTTAGATCAAATTATCAATTCATTGTATAATTGAATAAAAGATCAGGCCAAGAAGGTGACTTCAAATTGGGTGATTGAATGTTCAACCTATGCAATCATTGAGCTTTACTTTTTCATGCTTTTACATTTGCTTTTAATATCATCATTTAATTGCATTAATTGATGTTCCTAAACATCATTTTAAGAAATTGATTTAATCATATTTCAAAAATGAATGATTGAATATTTAATACATGCAATTACTGAGTTATTTTCTGCACACTATACTTGATTTTCTAGGAAATTACAAGTTAAAGTATAAATAGTTTCTTACACATCATCTCAAGAAGGTAACACTTCATAATTGGATGTTGGAGTAACTAAGTATATATTAGTTGTTTTTTATTTCACAGGTTAGTTGAATTTCAGTTTCATTATTTGATTTCATAGATTAGATGAATTGGTTTTCGTTATTTTGTAGTTATATTGATCTAAACTAAAAGACAATTTCTAGCACATACAGTGCACGCATGCTTCACAAGTTTACAAAAACCCCGGGTTGAAAAATTAAATGACAAGAAATCACTTTTCCCCAACAACTAGAAATGAGGAAAGGAAGGGCACTACAAAAGGGATTGTAAATTTAAAGCTCTTGACAAAGGAAAGGGATCTGATGATGCTCCTTCTACAGAGGCAAAAACCACCTCAGATGAAGGTGAGGATGTGTACTTGGCTTCTTCAAGTACACATGTACATCATGAGGCATGGTTGATTGACTCAGGTGCATCCTTTCACTTCACTCTCCATAGAGAGTGGTCCTGCGAGTATGATAAATACGATGGTGGTGATGTCTTCTTAGGGGATGATAGGAAGGCTAGAATCATTGATCGTAGAAAAGTAAAGTTGAAGTTGCAAGGTGGAAGGGTTAGAACACTTTTGGGTGTTCTGCATATTCCTGCATTGGCTAGAAATTTGATTTCTTTAAGAAATATGGATGATGCAGGTGTAAAAACAGTGTTCGAGAAGGATACCTACAAAATGGTTTGTGGAGCACTGGTATTGATGCAGGGAGTTTGGATTGGAACTCTGTACAAGCTACAAGGTAGCACTGTTATTGATGGGTGCAACAGGTCTGTGGTTCCTGAAAGTGGAGCAGAAAATCTAGTGGTCACTGGAGAGAAGACCATGATGTGGCATCAAAGGCTTGGACATATTGGATAGAAGGGCCTTCGAATACTTCATGGTAAATGCATGGTAGAAGGTATGAGTAATAGCTCTCTGGATTTTAATTTATGTGAAAATTGTGTATATGGGAAGCAGAATTGGGTGAGTTTCCCCTCTGGTGATAAGAGGGAAAAACAGATATTAGAGCTTGTGCATAGTGATGTGTTTGGACCTATGAAGGTTCCATCACTGGGTAAGTCTGTGTACTATGTATCATTTATAGATGACTTCTCAAGGAATACATGGATATATTTCCTTAAGAAGAAATCTAAAGTATTTGACAGGTTTACAAAATTTAAGGCTCTGGTGGAAAACCAGACAGAGAAGAAGATAAAGGTTCTGAGATTAGATAACGGTGGAGAGTTTTGCAGCAAGGAATTTGAAAAATTCTGTAAGAAACGTGGTATAGTACAGCAGAAGACTACTCCATACACACCTGAGAAAAATGGAGTTGTAGAAAGAATGAATAAGACGTTGATGGAAAGGGAAAGAAGCATGCTCAGTGGTGCCGGGTTAGGACAAGAATTCTGGGCAGAGGCGGTGGAGACAACATGTGACCTGGTCAACAGATCACCTTCATCAGCGTTAGAGGATAAGACTCCACAAGAGGTATGGACTGGTAAAAAAACCCTCTCTTTCACATCTGAAGCTATTTGGATGTGATGCATATGTACATGTTCCAAAGGAGAAAAGAACCAAGTCGGATAGTAAATATGAAAAACGAATCTTTATTGGGTATAAGGATGGTTTAAAGGATTATAAGCTTTGGAACCCAATAACAAAGAAGGTTGTGTACAGCTGAGATGTGGTGTTTAGAGGAGTGAAAGATGTTACTAAACATGAAGACTAACCAAAGGAACCTAAGAAGATAGAGTTTGAGCTTAAGGAGGAAGAATCAAACTCTTCATCGGAAGATGAGTCAGAAGATGAAGAGCGACAAACTCCGGGTGTGAGAAGATCAGTTCGATAAACAAGGTGGCCAGGAAGGTATAGTCCATCTACTTTTTGTTCAAATTTTTATTTATCTATTACTGATGATGATCCCAGAATTGTGAAGGAAGTAGTAGATTTAGAGGATGAAAAACTTTGGAAAGAGGCCATGGTTGATGAAATGGCATCTTTGCACAAAAATGAGGCATGGGATCTAGTGGAGTTTCCCACTAGAAGGAAACCCATTGGTAGCAAATGGGTGTTCAACAAGAAGACAAATGCAGAAGGAAAGGTGGAGAAATACAAAGCTCGGTTGGTAGAAAAAGTTTGTTCCCAGGTGCCAGGAATTGATTTTGATGATATTTTTTCTCCTGTTGCCAAAGTATCTTCTATTAAATTACTTCTATCTGTTGTTACTACTTTTGATTTTGAGGTAGAACAGATGGATGTGAAGACAACATTTCTTCATGGGGATATGGAAGAGGAGATCTACATGAAGCAACCTAAAGGTTTTAAGGTGAAGGGTAAGAAAGAACTGGTATGCAAGTTAAAGAAGTCTCTGTATGGGTTAAAACAATCACCAAGGATATGGTATCAGAAATTCGGTACATTTATACGGGGACTTGGCATCACCAAAGAAAATCACTGTGTGTATTTTAAATTAATTGGTGACCGTGTTATTTATTTGGTCTTGTATGTGGATGATATGTTGCTAGTTGGAAATGACAAAGAAATTATCCAGGATTTGAAGACCCATTTGTCCTCCAAATTCGAAATGAAAGATATTGGTGCTGCAAACTATGTTTTGGGCATGGAAATTAAAAGAGATTGAGCAAATAGGAAGCTCTGGTTAAACCAGAGGAAGTATGTCGAGACAATATTGCAGAGGTTTAATATTTAGGATAGTAAACCGGTGAAGGTTCCTATTCCTGTAGGTATGAAGTTATCTGCTGAACTGTGTCCCATGACACAAGAAGAGGAAGAGGACATGTCTCGTGTTCCATATGAAAGTGTAGTCGGTAGCTTGATGTACGCGATGGTCTGTACTAGACTACACATTGCACATGCAATGGGAGTATTGAGCAGGTTTATGTCAAAACTAGGGAAGGAGCACTAGACAACATTGAAGCGGGTTTTCAGGTATTTTCATGGCACTAGTGATTATGGTTGGTGCTACCAAGGAAGACCAGGATTGGACAGAGTGTTGGATATTCATGGCTTTGTTGATGCAAACTGGGTTGGAGACCTAGATCAAAGAAGATCTACAAGTGGGTATGTGTTTAACCTATTTGGAGGTGCAGTCAGTTGGATGAGTAAGAAACAATCTGTAGTGGCACTGTCAACTACAGAGGCAGAATATGTGGTAGCCACTCATGCAAGCAAGGAAGCAGTTTAGTTGCAGAAATTGTTTTCAAGTATGGGGTTAGTAAAGGGAGCTATAAGGATAGACTGTGACAGCCAAAGTGAAATTTTCTTAGCAAAGAACCCTGCATATCATTCAAAGACAAAGCACATTGATATTCAGTATCACTTTGTGAGGGATATGATAGAAGACAAAATGGTGTTACTGGTAAAGGTGGACACTTTGAAGAATACTGCAGATGCATTGACAAAATTTGTGAGCTCTGAGAAGTTCTCTTGGTGTAGAGAAACAATGGGCATTGCAGGGATGGATAATTGACTAAGCTCTCTTGTGGCCCCCTTTGGAAAGAAAAAAAGTGGGAGAATTTTGAGTTGTGTTATATTCTTTCCACGACTAGCCCACGTAGTTAACTGGGGGTTAGAGGGGGGCGGAGCCCCCCCTTCGTTGCAGCGATTGCATAGTGAGGGGGTCACATGGGGTTTGAGGGGTGCAGGTAACCCCACTCTATGGGGTCCGGGGCAACGCCCCAGAAAATTTTGTTTTTGGAACCTATATTAGGTTGGGCGGACCTACCTATGGTTTTCGCATATGGTTTTGGACGTGATGGTTTTCGGTCCATGGTTTTGGATGCGATGATTTTCAGTCCATGGTTTTGGACGCAATGGTTTTCATTCCATGGTATTTGATGCTTCGGCATGTATAAATATGTATTGTAACATTAAAAGGAATATAATGAAAAATCAAGTTGGTAGTCCAGATTTTGGGATCAAGGGGAAAATATATGCGTATATGTGTTTTATGTGTTATGCTCTTGCATTGTTTATTTTCTATGTTTTAGAATTTGTATGCAGGTAATTTATGTACATGGTTAAAACCTACACTAATGTTGGATTGAAGACTTGCCATGTTCCAAAGATCGATATGAGGAAGTTTTATGGCAAGGATCTCATAACATGGATACTACATATGGAGCAATATTTCTATCTCCATAATGTGAAAAACACACAAAAGGTATGCATTGCGACTTTATATTTGGAACCCAATTAGTTTGTATGGCATCGATGGATTTTCTCTCATAAACAAATTGTCACTTGGACAATTTTTACCAAAGAAATGATAGAACATTATGAGGATACAAAAAGAAACACCTTTCTTAGCCAATTGATAAATCTCAAACAAAAGGGTTCAATGGTGGAGCACATTGAGGACTTCCAAAAATTGAATATAGGGGTAAAAGATATGTCAGAGGAGCATAGGATTGATGTGTTCATAGGGACTTTAAAGGATAACATCCAACATGAGGTTTGCTTTTGGAAACTTGATTCATTGGAGAAGCCATTCAAGTTAGAAGAAAAATTGAAAGAAAAATTATGTCAACAAGGAAGCCTACCAATCACAACTATAAATATGGAAGTGTTGTTGCCCCTAGTCTTCCATAAGCTACAAGGTTGACACCACAACAATTGGAAGAAAAAAGAGCGAAAGAGCTCTTTTACAGCTGTGATAGAAATTGTTTTACATATATTGTGAAGAGGAAGAAGCAAAGGAACAAGAAACATCAAAAGAAGAGGATACACATCAGGAAAAAATCCTAGAGAAAGAAGAAATGGATCCGAAAATATCTTGTAATGCATTGGTCAGAATTACCACTCCTCAAACTATCAAGATGGAAGGACATATCAAGAATAAAAAGTTAATAGTGTTGATTGATTTGGGTAGTACCCATAATTGTATTCATTGTAAGATAATGAAGGAATTGAATTGCTTCCTATATCCAGCAGCAGAGTGTCAAATGATGGTTGCAAATGGAGGAACCATAAATTGTTCTGGAAAGTGTCATAATATCAAGCTATCCATGGGAGAATATGTTTTGAATAGTCCAATGCTTTCCATTCCAATGGGTGGTGCTGATGTTGTACTAGGAATCCAATGGCTATAATCTTTAGGTACAATAGCTTTTAATTTTCAAGAACTTTTCTTGAATTTTTTTCAGAAGGAAAGGAAGTTGAATTAAGGGGTTTCACAGGGAAACTAGGAAAGATAATTAGCTCTAACAGCATGACAAATCTTCTAAAGAAAGAACAATGTCATGCAATTTCACAATTATGTTCACTAGAAGTTCCCACATTGAAATTATCTATCTCTCTAGATCTCCAAAAGGTCTTGGACAATCATTCCTAGGTATTTGAGAATCATAAATGCCTCCCACCAATTCGTGATCACGATCATGCTATTAATTTGATTCCAAGACGTGTTCCTCGAAACATTAGGCCTTACAGATATCCCTATGCCCAAAAGAGTGAAATTGAACGTATGGTTGCAGAAATTCTAGAGGCTAGTATAATTCAACCTGGTAAAAGTTCTTTCTCTTGTCCAATAGTATTGGTGCATAGAAGAATAGATCATGGCCCATGTGTCTGGATTATAGGGAGCTCAACAAGCCCATTATTAAAGATAAATTTCCCATTCCTATCATTGATAAATTATTGGATGAATTGCATGGAGAAATTTACTTCACCAAGTTGAACCTTCATTCAAGATATCATCAAATCAGACTGAAGACTGAAGACATTTCGAAAAAAACATTTAAAACTCATGAGGGTCATTATGAATTTTTTGTCATGCGTTTTAGCCTTACCAATGCACCTTCTACATTTCAAGGTTTGATGAATTCCATTTTCAAACCCTTCCTTAGAAAATTTGTGTCATTATTTTTTGATGATATACTAATCTGCAACAAGTTTTGGAAGGATCATGTTCAACATGTTGATAGAGTGCTCAAACTATTGGAGGAGAAACAATTATATGCAAAAACCTCCAAATGTTTCTTTGGAGTATAAGAGGTGGAATATTTGATCCATATTGTATCTCATGAAGGCATTAAGGTAGACCCTAGAAAAATTAAAGCCATTAAGGAATGGAAGATCCCCACATCCATAAATCATATGCGAGGATTTCTCGGGTTGACATGGTATTATCGCAATTTTGTTAAGAATTATGGGAGAATAGAAGCACCTCTGACAAAATCACTGAAGAAAGATGCATTTTCTTGGACTCCAAAAGAAATGAAATCCTTTGAACATCTTAAAGAGGCAATGTTCCAAGCACCGGTCTTAGCTACACCAGAATTCACAAAAACCTTTATTGTGGAATGTGATGCCTAAGGAAATGGAATTAATGTTGTTTTAATGCAAGAAGAAAGACTCATTACTTTTGAAAGTTTTCCAATCAAAGGAAAGTATTTACACAAAGCTATTCATGAGAAGGAAATGTTAGCAATACTACATGCATTTAAAAAATGACAACCTTACCTAATGGGAAGACACTTCAAGGTAAAAATAGATCATGATAGTCTTAAATACTTTTTAGAACAAATATTATCTTCAGAAGAGAAGCAAAAATGGATCACAAAGATGTTGGGTTATGATTTTGAAATCATCTAGAGAAAAGGGAAGCAAAATGTTGTTGCAGATACACTCTCAAGAAAGGATGAGGATGTGGAAGCATTTCTTTGTGTCATTTCTATTATCCAACCAGATTGAATAAATGAAGCAATGGATGAATGTAAAAATGATGAAAAAGTGTGCGAACTCATTCAAAAGTTGGAGTAAGATCCTAGTATATCTAATACATTTAGCTGGAAAAATGCTTCTTTATGGTACAAAGATCACTTATACCTCTGTAAGAATTCCCAACTCAAACAAAAGATTCTTCTAGAATTGCACACCTATCCCTTAGGAGGGAACTCAATATTTTTGAAAACTTACCACATGGTTAAGAAGGATTTTTTTGGGATGGCCTTAAATCTAATATTCAAAAGTTTGTGGCGGAATTTTTGGTTTGCAAACAAAACAAATTTGAGACAATTAAGAACCTAGGTCTATTACAACCTTTATCCATTCCAAGTCAATGTTGGGAGGAGGTTTCAATGGATTTTATCATAAGTTTACCCAATTCCGAAGGAAAGAGTGTCATCATGGTGGTAGTTGATAGACTTACCAAGTATGCACACTTTTGTGCATTATCTCATCCATTTAAAGCCAGTACAGTTGCTACTGCATTTATGCAAACAATTCAAAAGCTACATGGATACCCAAATATTATTGTAAGCGAGAGAGATCCTATTTTCACTGGAAATTTTTGGACAAAATTATTTTCTTGTGTAGGTACTCAGTTAGATCATAGCTCATCTTATCATCCTCAATATGATGGGAAAACTAAGATAGTAAACAAATGTTTGGAAGGATATCTTCGTTGCTTTGTATTTGATAAACAAACACAATGGTTCAAATGGTTTCCTCTGGCTCAATAGTGGCATAACACTTCCTTCCATACTGCAACACAAATGGCCCCATTTATGGCACTTTATAGATATGATCCACCGTCCATCACATCATATTTAAGAGAAAAATCGAAGGTTCAAGAAGTGGAGGATCACATCGAGCATCAACAAAAATTTCTCCAACTCTTAAAGGATAGCCTAACTTTGGTGTAGAATAGAATGAAACAATAGGCAGATCAACATCACAATGAAAGAAGTTTTGATGTAGGTGACTGGGTATTTCTACAACTACAACCATACAAAAAAATTTCCCTCAAGCAAGCTAAGAATGATAATAAATTATCACCAAACTATTATGGTTTGTACAAGGTGTTGCAAAATATTGGTACTATGGCATACAAATTGGAATTTCTGGCATCTTCCCGAGTGCATTCAGTTTTCCATGTTTCATGCTTAAAGAAGGTTATAGGTGACAATCTCCTAGTTCAAACAATATTGCCAAAACTTGATAAGTAAAAATCATATTGGAACCTAAAGAAGTCACTAAAACAAGAACTTGACATCTACTAAATCGGTCAATTTCAAAGTATGTCATCAAGTGGGATAACTTACCCACTGAAGATTCCACATGGGAGGATGAGAATTTTATACAGAAACATCCAAAACTACTCAAGCGTTGAGGAAAACACTTTTTTGAAGGAGAGGGGCATATTACGTCCCTATAATACTAGTGTATTCCCTTATTATTATTGTCATTGTATCCCTTATTGTTATTGTTGTGCCCATTTTATCCCCATATTTTTATTATTGTGCCCCATAGAAGCCCACTATTATTATTGTTGTGCCCTTACATTATTATTGTTATGTCAGCTCTGATTATATTTTGACCCCTTAGACTCTTATATATAGCAAGGAGGTATTTTCATTTGTATCATCCAAAATATTTTCATTTTTGTAATGTAAAGGAGGTTTCCCCCTCAAAGAGGCTACCTTTCAAGTCATTGATCTATCTCATTCTTCTATTTTGTGACCTGGTTGCATAACATCTTCTCATAACAACATCATTACCATTCAAGATTTCATAACATAATCAATTCAACCTCAATCAACACTATCAAACACAAATCATCATGGAAGACTTCATCGATAGACAACAACAAAAACAACAAGATTGATCATACATCATATACAACTAAACCCTAGCATATGTACGATGTTGTCACTCACTACTTTTTCAGTCACTAGTGGCTTAAGAAGCCAAATAGCAGTGATGTTTGATGCTAAATTTTGAGCCACATAAGCTATCAAAACTATATGGGACCCTCTCCAGTGCGTAGTGCTTAGAAATAGTTTTCCAGTGGTATATAGAAGTCCAAAAAAGGGTTCCTGGATCAAAAGTTAGAACTTGCTGAAGAATCCCTTTAGAAAGCTCAAAAAACACAAAAAATGGCTAAGTGTTGAAGAAAAATTGCAACTCGGACTTGGGACAATTCATCGCAATCACATATCAGTATTAGCAGATTCCAAGAGTTAAATATCACTGGCAGAAGGAGCAATAGCGATCCGTCGATCGTCGATATCACATATCATCAGTCGGTAGGTCTAGATGCATCGCATATCAACATCGGCAGGTTCAGGTGGTTAAATAGAATTGACTAATGTAGATTAGCGATCCACCAATCACCGATATCACATATTGGTGATCGACAATCGGTGGAGTTTTAAGGCTTAAGACAGCACAGATGGGGTCGATAGTGATACAGTGTTGTACTGCTGGGAGGGGCGGATTCTGATTTACATGGGAAATGGTTGCACAAACCAAGGGTCGGGCCTCCCCTTCTCCCTCCTTCATGTGGCATCAATGATCGGCGGAGTCACAAGTCTGAAACTATAAAAAAACATCGATATTTCGATATGGACCAAAATCGCCGGGGAGGGCCGATTTTTAAATACAAAGGAAAGCATGGAAAAATAGGGCTCGGTGGGCCTCCTTCTCTCTCCTCTAGGGGGGCCACGTGGCAGCGTCTGATTGGTCCATTGAGATGACATGGTAGCTGACGTCAGCAATGACATGGCAAGTACAGAAGATGACATGGTAGGTGCACATGTTTCACTTGTTTTGGGCATTTTTAGGGATCATATGGGGTTGTTTCTGGGTGCCATGTGGCACCACTCATAGGGTGACATGTGGCAGTGATGACATCAGCAATGATGTCAGCAGGTTATCAGCGATCGATAGCTCTGGGTCTCGGGCTTATCAGAGATTGCGATGCAATAGAAAAAAATCTTCAGATGCGATATATTATGAGCTGCGATTTACAAAGATTTCGGGTTCGGGAAATCAACTGATGAGGCACTTATGCGATATAAAGAAAAAGGCCCTCATACAACAAGTCAAGGCCTTAAGCACTTTAAACATAAGCTCCCGATCTCTGCCTATGGTCATATGAATAAATAGCAAAGGGGTTATAATAAAAGGACATAAAGGATAAATGCCTAAGAGTTAATTAAAAATGCCCGCCTGTTCCATTTGTTTTGGTGTTAAAAGGCCTACGACTGATCCACTATTCACTACAGCATAGTGCTGAAAGGACTACGTAGATATTTTAATTGACTGATGGGTCGGCAACTGGGGAGTTTAATGAAGATAAGGGTGAATTCATGGAAGTACTCATCCTGTAACACGCCTCCATAAGTCGGTGTCGAAAGAAGTCAAAGGAGAGTTGATAGGGATGTAGCAGTAAACCGCCTCAATAGTAGAGAGAAGCATGACAACAATAGGGACATGACTCCATCCAAGGCCTCCACTGAAGCAGCAAGGGGACACCTCCTCATTCCTCTCTCAAATTTCTTTCTCTAAGAATTTATTTCTTTAAATTTCAAAGAAAGGGATTCGATCCCTATTTTAATCTTACATAGGTGGTAGCAGAGTTTGATAGAGCCGAGATAGCTAGTCTAGCATGACAATTGGGGCTCAAACTCAAATATTTTGATTGTAATTCAAAGCTCTCCGCCTCTTCTTATAAATATGGGGATGAAACATAATATAGAGGTTCCGTATTCTCAGACCCACGAGGGTTGAACTCTGTGTTGCCATTTTGGTTCAATATGTTTTTATGGGACTACACTAATATCATGGCTGAGTGTATGGACTGGTTATTGGGCCATTTGGGATAAATGGTGTTTCCCTATTGATTCCAATCATGATTAATGTGCAGTAAGTTCCTCTTGGTAATCTCATTTCACATGTGTTTTTCTTTCTTTGAAATAGTGTAATGAACGCACTTGGTTCCTCTTCAATTTGGGATTTATCTTAGCTACTTTGGTAGAGAACGATACCCATGTTATGTTAATCTGAAACCTTCTTTTTCTCATCTATTTCTATCATCTCATTGGAAAACCATGGTTTATGATTCTGTCTTTCTTACAGGTCTATCCAATGAATTCCCCTTTCTGCTAGAACATTGCTTCCTAGGATTCTGTTTGTTACAACCCTATGCATTTGTTTCTCTCCCTCCTTTCCCCCTTTCCTCCATCAATACAACTTTAGTTTAATTTTTCTCCTTGTTGTGTGTTGGCCACCAAAAGGAGAAGTCATTTCTCTTTGAGATTGCCCAAATACCCCCCAGCATTTGGATCCATGAGTTTGCCTGAATCTTCCTCTTTGAAAGCTTGTTGAACCAAATCCCTCCTATTTCCTTTTTTGTTTTACGTGATAATTGGAGATTTGTAACCCCCTTATAGTATAACCTCACAAGCACTCCTCTATTTAATATGTCCTAGGCACTGGTCTACAATCAACTCAGAGGCTATCTCTAGGGAGATTTCTTTGTCTCCTACTGCACTTGTGCTGCAGGTGCAAGATTAGCTACAACATCTTTCTAGCGCCATTTCTGGGGAATGGATTAGAATATTTTTCCTTGGGTATGACAAAGTTTTCCCCTGTTAGGTGAGTTAGGGAAGTGTGGGTTGAATATTTCTCACCTTGGCGACTCCATTGTCAATTCTATGGTAAACATCCTAGTGATTCCATTGTCCATATCTCTATTTGATCATCCTGACTTTGAAGAAACCCCATACTCACTTAGATGCTACAACAGCTGAAAACTCTCCTTACTTTTGAAGTTGAAATCAATCATATAGGGATGTTTTCAAGATGGTCATTCCTGCATTCCTGGCCAACAATTTTTCCCCACTGTATTTTTCTTCCATTGTTGGTTATCCTAACCATGTTCCTTTGTTTCATGAATGGGATACCTACTTGCCTAGATTCAGTGGGAACACAAAGAGAAGGCCCGACCAACACCTTAAAGAGTTTCATCAATGCATGGAGTAACAAAGTATTTTCTTTGAAGATGTAAAAATGAAGTTGTTTATGTATTCTTTAGAAGAA